>JAQQZY010000024.1:23622334-23632474 GCA_030068375.1 Ostorhinchus rueppellii | reverse complement strand
AAGTAGCTGGGATAGGCTCCATGTGACCCCCGTGACCCTAGTGAGGATAAAGCGGGTATAGAAAATGAATGAATGAACATTCATCCCACTGGCCGAATTAGAACCTTTGGCGGACCACATGTTTGAGACTCCTGATTTAGATCCTTTATTCCACTAAAAGTACTGGGGATAAACTCCACTACAACTGCCCAAATCTTCAAATATGTCCCATGTGCTATTCCCTTAGACCCTGTGGACTCATACAACAGTAAGCGTTCACAGTGGTCACTGCTGAGCCTGTGTCCGTGTGTGACGGTGGGTTTACCTGCAGAGGTCCTGTCCTCTGCCTGTACGTCCTCGATGTTTTACTGAGTTTGGGACATTTGACCATGCAGCATGTGTGGGTGGAAGAGTATAAAAAGCAGAGCAGCTCAAGGACAGTCTCCTCTTTCTGCTCTTATTAATACATACTACTGTTAGAGAGATGAAACTCTGGGTGAAGCGCAGACAAGCCGACACATCACCACTATCACAGCCAGGAAACGTGTACTTTGGCTGAATTTTGTCTCCAGAACAGTCCACTGTATTTTGTAAAGGTGTGGGTGTGTTTATTTCTGTTTTTAGACCACAGTTACATTCACCGTATGAAGAAATGTCATTTTATTTTTTCTATTTCACTGGGGGGTTTTTTTCTGTTTCTTGCTTTCTCGACCGTGTTTTCTGTGTCGAGAGAAGAGCTGAAATCTGATCACATCAAGAGAAATATTGCATACATTATCATCATTTGGTACAGATTGTTCAATCTATAAAAGCTTCGAAAGATGCTAAAACAGTTGAACAAAACATCCCCGAGCCTCAGATGATATTTTATTCAGTCATCAGCCCAAAATCGAAATGTGAAAAATATTCAGTTTTCTCTCATGTGTGACTGAAAACAAATCCAACAAAAGGAAAACAATCAACAATCAGATGCATTTGGACACATTCTAGCTGAAAAACTGACTATAAGTCCAACGCGTCAGTGCAGAACTTTAACCCTTTCATGCATGAATTCTGAGAACCATAATCAAGAGTGTTTTATTCCTCTTTAGGCATGATAAAAAATGAAAAAAAAAAAAAATAATAATAATTTTTTTTAAAAACAGATTTTTTTATGAACCTACTTTTCATGGAGTTACAAAAACGTCCACTCAGCTGGACATCAATTCATTTTAGAAGCAAAGAAACATGTATTTATACTGTGTGAAAACTATAAAATAAAAACATTTTGAAGATAATAGTGATAATATGCAAAAAAAAAAAAAGCCTAAACTTTCTGTCAAAAAAAGAAAAGAAAAACTTAATTACAGTCTAATAACAATGAACTTTTTTTTTTTTTTTTTTTTTTTTTAACACTCAAACATCTTACTGCAGATCAAGTTTTTCTATAACAGCGAAGTTACAGTAATGGTATGAATATCAGTGTATTATGGGATGGTGCATAAGTGTCCACTGTTTTGGCTGATGTGGAACTAAAACAACAAATCCATGAATATACAAACTGTAAGAAGTAAAACATTAAATCAACTTTAAAAAATTTTCTTCAATAAGTCAGACATAAAGAAAATTAGTTGAATGAACCAAATTAAATTACATTCACTATAATTTATTATGGTTCACTCAACTAATTTTCTTTATGTGTATTGAAGAAAAATGTTTTAATTTGATTCAATGTTTTATTTTTTACAGTGTCAGAGAACACCTTTGAACAGCTGTCCACTGTGAGTGCTATGCATGAAAGGGTTAACGTGTTTAGTAGAAGGATGTGGTGATGGAGAGTACGTAGAGTACAGCTCCAAATCACAGGTAGGGACTGGAGGTGAATGCAAAATGATGCTTTTCATTGTAGAGAGTAGGATTAGATTAGATTAGATTAGATTAGATTAGATTAGATTAGATTAGATTAGATTAGATTAGATTAGATTAGATTAGATAGAACTTTACTGATCCCACGGACGGGGAAATTCACTTGTTACAGCAGCACCAAAGAAGAAGAAGTGAGAAAAATAAACTACGGAATTATAAAAAGATAAAAAAGACAATAAAAGGGACTCACATGGATATTTCAGAAAGATGAAAAAACCAAAACATTCTGTACGCATTACCAAGGCATGAGGAAGAAGGTGTGGCTGTTGGACTGTTGGGCTGTTGGACTGTTGGACTGTTGGGCTGTTGGGCTGTTGGACTGTTGGACTGTTGGACTGGTCTGCCTGCAGCTCTGACTCGTCCCCAGAACAGATGTATGATGGACCCTAAAATGCAAAATCTGAACATGAAAACTTCAGACAAATGCAAACCTACAGACATAATGTAGGAATTCTGGAACACAGTTTCACCTGATCAGTTTTAATTGGACAAACAGGCTTTCATTTTCTACTTGAGTCAGTTACTTTCCTCCGCTCTAGTTTTTCTTATATTAAAACAAAACTCTGCCAAAGCTGCATTGCAGGTTATTTATTAAAGTTGTTGTTTTTTTTTTTCATTATGTGTCTCTGCTGCACCATTCTAGTATTTTGCAGCCACAGAGTGTGTTCTCTTCATCATCCTCATCCTCATCACACTGAACAGGAGATGGACAGAGAGCAGAGGAGTAAAAGCCCTCTTGGCTATTGGCTGACACTGACCCATGTGGGCGACTGCCCACATAATGACATCTTTTGAGGTTCCCCAGCTCTAAACAGGAGGAACACTATAGGTGCTGAGCAGGCAGTTGCTATGCAACGATTCGTCGCCAGCAGCATCCAGGTTGGACCTGAGTGGAAAGCAGCAATCAGGCGGAGGAGGTGGTTTGAATCTGTGTTTTCAGAAGCCTGAGGTTCACCAGTGTTTCTGTGGATTCCTGGCAGCTGAGCTGTCAGTAGATTTAATTATTTGAAATCTTAATGGGGGAAAATGGGCCACAGTAGCAGCAACTGGAAAAGAGCAGTAGACAGTAGATATATATCAGACACATATGTATGAATACATCAGATCCAGACAAACATGAACAAACTGACACTAATTTCAGGTGTGAAGTTGAACAGACTGTGTGTGATACTGTAGCAACGGTGTCAAAACCGAACCCAACAAGGAAACACAGTCTGGATCTGGATCCATCATTTAGATAATGATGGTTCAAGGGTCTCCTACATAATGAAAATACTGTCGGCTGACAAAGGAAAAGAAAACAGTTCACTGTAGCAGATGATAAGGACTTGGCTGTCAGTGAGGGGCTGGTCTGTCCGTGGAGTCACTGTGGGACATCAGTGAGAATGAGAGATGGATTTCACAACAGTTTACGGAAACTTTTACCAAGTTCTATGTTAAGAGAGTTTGTGTGATTTTCTCTGTGGACATCTGTTCTAAATGTGTAGAGCTGAAGTATTTCCTTGAATACCATCACTGCTCATCAAACTACTACTACTAAAGTCCAAACCTCTGCACAGCAACTGGAAAAGCATACAACTCATGCTACTAAGTTTTAATGGTGACCATGTTGTGACACCAACAGAAGGAGGTGTCTCAGTACGGTGCTGATCTACGGCCTGTCTTAACATCAGCCTCAAAGGCTCCTTGACTTTGACCCCACCCTCTGAACTCCACTGAAGGGCTGGTTAGAGGACACACTGTCCATGGTGGTGGGCCCACAGGCGCTCACCTGGGTTAAGGTGTGGTGACTGTAGAGGCCAGAGGATATGATTCACATCGTTTTCTCATTAAACCACACCCTCTGGTTTTTCCTAGAGTTTGTCAGCAGTTACCGTCACACTAAAAGTCTGAATGGTGGATTATCAGAGAAAAGAAAAAAGAAAAGTCTTGAAAAACTACATCTGGATGCACAGCAAAAGTGGGGTTTTCTCCCACATTCTGATAGCACTTGGAACACATACATCTGATGTACACCAGGAAAATAAAACTAAATGGACAAAGTGCACAAATATATAAATATGAACATGTAATATATTTTTACCTCCCCCAAGGAGGTTATGTTTTCATCGGCGTTGGTTTGTCAGTCTGTTAGCAAGATAACTCAAAAAGTTATGGACAGATTTTGATGAAATTTCCAGGATATGTCTGCTCTGGGTCGAGGAAGAGATGATTACAATTTGGAGGCAATCCAGATCACCGTCTGGATCCAGGAACTTTTTAAAGGGATTCTTTATCAGTGCGATAGGGCATGGTGGACCAGAGTTGATTATGAGGTCATTCAGCACCATCTAGTGGAGGAAAGTACAAACACTACTTTAAAAAAAAAAAAAAGATACAAACACTACCTTGGCGGAGGTCTGCGCTCTCCGAGTGCTTTTCTAGTTCAGAGATAGGTTTGCATGGTTTGGCTTCTGTTGTTGCAGACTGAATGTGAACTGTGAAAGATGACAAACAAAATAGTTGTTGTTAAACCTCCTTAAGATAGAAAAATTATTAATCATGATTATTATTATTACATATATACCATAACATCAAGATATGTAACTGACATGATATGGTTCATCCTTATTTAATTGCACCTTTTTTGTCATATAGAGCCTTTTTCCGTCCACTCTATTAATCCAAGAAAAAGGCAATCTCTTAGTTTTTTTTGTATTACATAATATTCTATTAAATAAATGTCAGGCTGCATCAATTGATGAAATAGTCAGCCTAATTTCCTTTTTTTTTATTGTGACATTTTGATGTGACCTGTAATTGCATTTATATTTATTTTCATGTTTGCCTTCATGTATAAAAAATTATGGCCCGTCCAGCCGCCTAAACATCTTCAGCTGTGATAAATAAATACTTAGAACAGAGTCTTAATCTTGTGTTTCAGTGTGAAATCTAACATCAGACGTTCTGTCTCCAACACTACCAAATACTGCTGTTTAAGAAGAAGTAGAGTTGCACATCTTGACATTTCAAAGTCTTTTTTTTTCTTTGCTTGTTTAAAGTGATGGACGGATATTTTTTCTGTGTATTTTTCCTTTACTTCCAAATCAAAAGCTTCTTATTAAATACAGCGAATACGGATTCAACGATGGAAAACGCTTGTCTTTTGAAAGGTTGTCGCCGGATCTTGTGGGAAACCGACAAAGACACCCAACGCCAGGCTTAGATAATTTAACGGTATAGGTGTCATAACTGCAGCCAGATTTTCAAACAACCTCTTGTTTGTTTTGAAAAGCATGTCTCTTCTGTTAGTTTCCACTGTGTTTATGCGGGGTGCTGCAGCAGAAAACATCTCTCTGCCTGTTTGGAGCTGAGAATTGATGTGGCTCATGTGGGAGTTGTGGTCTAAATCAGAAATCCACATCATATCCTGCCTGCATGCGTCTGTCTGCGGCTGCCTTCCCGCGCCTCTCTCCGGGGTTTAATTAGAGCCGCTGAGCTCTGTGTGAATAATGCAGCACCTGAACACACCTGAGCAGGCTGCAGGAACAGAGCGAACAACCGCAGGGAGGCCGAGAGAGCACCGCCCCCACGGGGAGAGGAGAGGGGGAACAGGTTTAGAGGAGTGACTCCGCCGGTTTCAAAGGGATTCGTGTCACTCTAATCCTCACACAGTATGGACACGACATCACCTGGCTTTGATTTATTCTGACTGGATTTCTTTTTTTCCTTTCATTTCTTTTTATGTTTTGTAAAGCACTTCACATTGTTGGTTATTTCTTAGTTGGGAGTATTATATGTTGTTTTCTTTGTCCATACAACACATTCACACTCATATTATAGACATACAAATAAAATTTCACTTGTACTGCACTGCTGCTGATTGAATCAGTGACGTATTTGTATATTTTTCTACATATGTTTCAAGTGTCAATGAATGTTTTAAATAATATGTGGGCATATAAGATTCTCTATTGCATTACAGAAAACATAATCTTAAAAATACTTCATTTTATATTATTTTTCAGCTTGATTACAAGACACTTGGGTCTATATCTGAGGTGTTTGTGCCACCTTGTGGTATTTTAATGTACTGTATAAGAGATATATTCAGGAATAAGGTTTGAAAAAGGTTGTCATTGCTGAAAAGTTATTGTATATTTGTAAAAATAGCAAAATAAAAAGAATATAGAAGCTATTAAAGCATTTTGAACATATTCTTTAAATTGTTAAAATCTGAATATTTATAACCAATAGACCATGAGTATCTATCTACTTGTCTGATTAAAAATATAATATTTTCAGTGTAATTTAACCAATTCATGCATGAATTATGTGGTTCTTGATCAAGATTTTTTTTAAATGTTTTTATTCTTCTTTAGGCATAAAAAAAACATGATTGATTTTTTTTTTTTTTTTGGATGAACCTATTTTTCATGGAATTACAAAAATGTCCACTCACATGCACACCATGTATTTAATTTTTGAAGCAAACTGAATGCATTTACTGACATATTGTGTGAAAACGATGAAATAAAAACATTTTTAATTTTGCTAATCTGATGTTTAACATCCATCATGTTAAAAATATAATATTTTCAGTGTAATTTAAGCCTTTCATACATGAATTATGTGTACCTCAATCAAGATTTTTTTTTAAAGTGTTTTTATTCTTCTTTAGGCATGAAATAAACATGACTGATTTTTTTTTTGGTATGAACCTATTTTTCATGGAATTACAAAAATGTCCACTCACATGCACACCATGTATTTAATTTTTGAAGCAAACTAACATGCATTTACTGATATACTGTGTGAAAACTATGGAAGAAAAACATTTTTAATAATGCTAATGTAATGTTTTCTCACATTTTAGCATCCTCTAATACTAGTTATCACTCACCCAGATAATATGTGCTCTGTTTAAAGAAAAAAAAAGTTACAGTCCAGTAGAAATTAGCAGGTGATTTACTCTCGGACATGTTACCGCAGATCAGATTTATCAAGAACAGGAACGTTACAGTAATGGTATGAATCGCAGTGTATGGGATGATGCATAAGTGTCCACTGTGTTGGTTGATATGAAAGTAAAACAACAAAATCCATGAATATACAAGAGAACGGCTTTGAATAGCTGTCCACTGTAGTGACTGCTATGCATGAAAGGGTTAAATATTTTTGCTGTCTTTATGAATACACAACAATAACAATTCAATGTTTGTTCATATCTATCTCATGCATTATTTTCCACTTCTTGAATATACTACCAAGTCTTTTCACACCCTGTGATTGAAAGAATAGAATTGCTCGAGCACATATTTGTCAGACTAGTGATGATAGAAAAGTCAACAGGGGAAGATGAACTGTTATTATAATGCAGAAAACAGCGGAATTAGCTAAAAATAACACTGAAAACAGAGGAAAAGTTTCAGTTGTCTTGAGCTTGGCTTATTGTGGTTTTTTTTAGGGGTGCAATAGCCCACATCCCTAGTGAGACATGATCTCATCCAGTTCAAAAATAACTTAAAGAAGCTGAAGTAACTATTTTACTGTGTGCAACTTCCTCAACCTTGATAACTGAAATGAAGAAACAGAAACCATATCGGTATAATTTTGATAAATATGTAAAATATATGTAAAAGTTGCCTGTCAAAATTAATTTCAATAACAAAGCCGTAGATAGAGGGCAGTAATACACGGAGCTGCATCAAGTCTGTCTGAAATAGAAGGAAGAAGAAGAAGCTGCCTCTGATTGGATAACTAGCTGCTGTTTTGATCATGTGACATCTAAGATGGCTTCCTGCAGCGCGAGCAAGGATGGTATGTCAGGTTCTTAAAACGTACCCGAGGTTTTAACGAGATTAATTTCCCCTTGGGTCAGTTTGTTTGAGTGTAAATAAACTCCTCAGTCTCAAGTCAGTCTAAACAGACCAAGAGCTTTACACTGTAATAAAGTTATAGGACGACAGCTAGCAGGTAGCAGGCTAGGCTAACTGTTTTCATAGTAAAGTCTTAACAATTTACTTAGCAATACTGTTCACTAAGAAGTTACTGAGTGTAAGTTTATGGGGTCATCTCACGGTCCACTTGTCATTGAGCGAAAATTAATGAGAAAACAACGATAAACTATCGGCTAATGTTATCGTGATCTTTTAATGTCCTTCTAAATGTCGTTAAGAAGAGGAATAAATCAGACGTACAGTTTAATTTACGCAGCGCATTAGTTGACATATGATTTATTTTTTTTTAAAGGTCAAGGTGACGTATTTTAAAACAAAAGCTTAAAGGTATATTTTTGCTTCTGACATGTATTTCAAATTGTGACTCAAAATAATATTCAGATTCAATCAAAGATATTTAATACCATTTAACGGTTTTGTGTCAAGTAATTTAGATTTGTGAATGTCCAATTTCCCAATTGAATGTAAAAAAAAAAACAAAAAAAAAAAACACTAATAAATATTTACGTCTGAAAAGTGATTTATTCTTGATAGATTAAGTGTAAATGGGACTCATTGTAATCATTGTACCTGGTCAAAGGTGATTATTTATGTGTATAAATAGGAATAAAAAGAGGGATGTGTCTGAAAACAAAATTAGTCCAACTTTATGGGCAACAGTGTGTAAAATATTCAAAGGAAGTGGAGGCTGCTGTCCTTTTTATAGTGTGACATAAAATATATGTATTAGGCTCTTTCCAAAAATGTTTACAAGAAGAGAAACGCATGATGAGATGCATTCTTTAAGTTTTGCAGGTGTATTTATGATCAACATCCAAAAACTACGAAGTAAATAGGGTGAATGTTAGGCATATTTTCATAAAAAACAATGACAATTAACTTACTTTCAGTGATTTGCTTGTTAGACTGTGTTATTTATCTGGCCTTGTGTCCCTATCTCAGGTCAGGACAGTATTCTGGAGCCACTGTGTTTTCCCGAGCAGCCAGACGACTCCAGAGCTCCCAGTCTGCATCATCCCAGTTCAGAGCTGCTGGTGTGTCTGTTCTGCTCTGAGTTTGCCCCTCTGCTGCAGAAAGACGTCCTCCTCAAACACCTGCTGCTAGAGCACAAGCTGGTGATCGGAGATGTCAAACTCATTGCAGACCTTCCAGAGTAAGAACCTTGGACACATAAGTCATTATTAACATTAAAGATCGTATAGAATTTAAGTGGTTAATTAACATGCTATAGCTGGGCGAACTTATGGGAAAAGTTAACATCTGGTTAAAAAAAACAAAACAAAACAAAAAAACACTTAAATGACAATAATCTCCACCAAAGGTATGTTTTTGGGTATGTACTTACATTTTCAGGAAAATATTTTTTGAAATGAAATGGAATGTTTGAAAAAAAAGTGAGGAGTTTTATGAGTGAGAACGTTCAGAGAATGGCAAAGTTTTGTGTCGTCACTCGGGGTTCAGTTTATAAAATCTCAAACAAACTAAATTTCTTCCGAATACATTGATCTATGATTAATATACTATTTATGTCATATTCTAAGCACACAGTTTAAAACTAAGAAATGCATATATCTATGCAAAATACATTTGAATATAATATTAATATTCTTTGTAAGTTGTAAATACCATAAAATATATTTTTTTATGATATTGATTATTGAAATCAAAAATATTTAATTTGATATTTGCTTTTGTTGTCCATCCGTGACACTACCATTTTTTAAAAAACTCTTGCTATTTAGGTGTGATAAATAATTTTTTTCCTCTAACCAATTATTAGGTTGTAAAATAGACACTGAATACAGTTTAGAATGAAAATGTCATAGGAAAACTTGTGAAAACTTTGTCATTCTTGCACAAAATAGATGTTAATTGTTTTGTCCGTCCGTGATGCGATGGTTTTTGATATTTTTAATTAAAAAATATTTCAAACATTTAAGATGGCATTTAGACCTTTCCAATTATGTGTAACATTTGTCTTAAACTTGTCTGGTTCAAAAGTTATGAATCAAAAATTAGTGGTCTGTCCATCTGTGACGCCCTTGACCTCACCCAGCTGCAAATTGACAGGTAATTTTAAAGAAGGTGTTTCAGTGTAATAAAATGAACATGTCTTGTTAAGTGTGCAACTCTGGTAACTCTGATAGGGAAATATACTCGTATAGTATAATGCACAGCAACATACACAAAAAATAAAGTAGTGTGGTGGCAGATATTACCAAATTGGGGTTTTTCATGGACAGTGTGTTAAGTAAGACCAAGGAGGGGTCTGATTGACCTAGTTTGGTCAGTCCATCCTGAGTATTGTCTTTCCTCC
>JAQQZY010000024.1:23513343-23528233 GCA_030068375.1 Ostorhinchus rueppellii | reverse complement strand
TTTCGATGGGTGGGGTGAAGAGGAGGAGGCAGAGCCTTTGGAAGGAGGGGAGGGAGTGTATATTTTCAAAATCTCACATGTGTTGAATTGCCGGAACCGTTTTTTCCCAGATCTCCCACCCCACCTTTAAGTAAATCCATTAATAACTCACCTAAACCACTAATGTAATGGTGGTTTTCCATTTTTACCCACTGACTCGATTTTGCTTGATGTTCCACAAGTGAAAAATTGCTTTGAATTTTAAAGCACCTTCGGAAAAAAAATACAACAGTCATGGTTGTAGAGGGTACATTAACCAAAGGTCTGCAGTTCTTTTTTCCCGAGCATCAAATACTCGATTATCTTTTTCATAGCTCAGCTGTGGTATTCAACCTTGATTTCTTTTCAAATTGTTGAGGTTGACTGAAAACTACAACTGACCTACAAGAACCTTTGACCTTATCTTCTAAACCTAAACTGATCTAATCTGTTAAAGAAATATATTAATTAAGCATCTGTGGTGGAGAATCATCCCTGACTAGAAAACTATAGTGCGTAAACAAAAAAAAAAAAAAGCTTCTAATTCTGATTTTGGAGATTAAAAGATGCACCAGTGCCAGACTCACTGGTGTGACGATGAGTAACGTCGGGATGCTTTTTGATATCCAAAGTCTTCTCTGTACTTCATGTTTTTATTTAGCATCCAGTATTCAACCCATAAAGACCCAAACAACTATTGTTGATCAAAAGCATCAACTGATCTAAAATGTTTAGGTTAAATCCCATTTCACCCACTGGCCCCTCCCCCCCACCCCACTGTTTTTCATGTACACATGAAAGGGTAATGTGGTCCCGATTCTCAATGGGATGGAGGGGCTGTATAGCCCTCAAAATGGAGATTTTCCAGGACCACACTATGAATGGAGTGGTAGGAGAAATTTCTTAAGTGCAGCAGGTATGTGGTGGTGGAGTAATGTCAGCAGTGTGGAGACTTTTCAAAATAAATGATGGTGACAAACGTAACGCCAACTGTAACGTTGAAGATGGCTATGGACGGAGTGTTCTATCCATCCTCTGCATACATTCTGTACGCAATCCTGTCTGTTTTCCAGGTGCTTGTGGATGCGTACCCAGACGGAGAACACCACCAGGAACCATGGAGGTAGTGGATCTGTTCAAAGAACGACTGTGTGAGTTAGTGACAAACTACTGACATATTTATGACAACTATGCTCATCAATATCAACATCAGCATCTACACAGCAAAATTCTAAGAGTTAATTTCCCAGTGTTTAACATAAGTGTTAACATTAAGAGTTGAAATCACACTGCAAAGAGTGGTTTTAACTGTTGAGGAGTCAAATATGTATGGGAGTTGGTGTCATTGGGCAGTGTTTGGTACTCATCTCCTTCAGAGTAACGGAAGCCACGCCTCTCCTAACGAATTTTCAAGGATTTTGCCAGGACAGCAGCCCGTCTTCATCAGTCAGTGGAGGGTTCAGGAGTCTGAGGTTGGTAATGCTAAAATCTGTCTAACGAAAATCAACGCTAATGAAATTCATTTGGACATGGGCAGTATATTTCCCAGGCAAACAACAACAGTGTAACAACAACATAACACTATGTGGTGTTAATTATTAACTCTGGTTAGATGTATTTTGACACCACATCAGAGTTGTATCATCAACACTTTGAGTAGCGTTAAATTGACACTATTAAGATTGGGAGAAAATAAACACGAGCATAGTGTTAAAACTAACTCTCTCAGAGTTGATTTAACACTGTAGAATTTGCTGTGTACATCAGTATTACCTCCTCTGTCATCTCCATTATTACTGACTTTTTTCTTCTTCTTCATAAAACTTTACTTTTCTTCGTGGTATTTGTCCAGTATGGTTAAGAGTGGAGCCTCCTGGTGGATTGATTAAGAAATGCTCATTCCAACACATTAAATATCATTAGCAGCACTTTGGTCCAGTCAGACTATTGACAACCCCAATAAAGCACATTTTCAAAAGTAGCTAAGAACTGTAATGGGATTGTTAAGTACTCATATTGGTACTCAGTATCAGCAAGTATTCAAATGCAAGTACTTGTACTTGGTCTGGAAAAAAGTGGTATCGCTGCATCCCTACATGTAATAATTTTTTGTTGGTTTGTTTATTTGTTTCGAGAAAAAGGAAAGAACCGAAACAATTCATGAATACAAAGCAGATACACAAAGAATTTTGTAAATTTAAGGAAAGAAAAATAAAACTAGAAAAGCACTCGGAGTACATAGACCTCCACCAAGCTACCGTTTGTGATTTTTTTTTTTTTAACCTCTGTCAAGTAGGTTGTTTTGGCCAGGGTTTGTGGGTTTGTTTGTTTGTTAGTAACATAACTCAAAAAAATATGGATGGATTTTGATGAAATTTTCAGGATATGTCCGCTCTGGTTTTATGGTAGTGTTTGTTCTTTCCTCCACTAGATATATGCAACTCATATCCTCATATGCAACTCTGTTCCACCATGCCCTATCTCGCAATGATAAAGAATCCTTTTAAAAATTCCTGGATCCAAAATGTAATCATCTCTTCCTTGACCCAGAGTGGACATATCCAGAAAATTTCATCAAAATCTGCCCATAACTTTTTGAGTTATGTTGCTAACAAACTGACAAACCCACAAACCCTGGCAAAAACATAAGCTTCTTGGGAGAAAAAAAAAGATCAAGACCAAAAAAAAAAACAAAACACTTGTCAAGCACATCAGCAATAACAAAACAAATTCAATAAGTACTGTTCGAAAAGGAGTGAGAAGGAGAAAACTTATTAAATCCCACCCCCTCTCCCATTTATAAAACTCGCCATGATAATGATTCATGTTGTATTTATGACACGGTGATCTATTGCTGAGACTGAATGTAAAGAGAATATTTTTGAAATATTTCTGGGGATTTCCTTTGCAAATGTTGAAAGCTTTTGTGCAAACTGGGATCAGGACACACCGATCCAGCAAACCTCTTCTTACTAAGCTTTTTATAACACAGCAAATGCAAGCAGCAGCAGAAGACTTCATCTATTCACAGGTTTTACAACAGCGCACAAAAGTAACCGGGGAAGGAGGGAGACACAGAGTGATTTTCAGCTACATGATACCTGACAGGTGCACTTGCCTGCTTCAATGTCTCTGAGCAATTACATTTTAAAACTGTGACTTTCAACCGACTAACAGAGAAAGACGTCCTCAGTAAAGGTTTAGGTCTTTCAAACGTACGTCAATGAAAAGTTAAATAAGACCACTCAACCCCCTAGACTCGCAGGAAAATCAATTTCATGTTGAACTAAGCAGGTGGCCCTTCTGGATCCTGCCGTTGTCTGTTCGGGTGTTAGGCGGTGTGTTTCTATCTCACTTTGGCACACCCTTAATTGCTTCTTAAGCTCTGTCGAAATCCTCGCCCTTGGTTCGATCGTCGGGAGTCTTTGTAATTGGTCCAAAATAAAACAGAGAAATGCACGTTTCCCGTGAGATTTTCTCCAATAATATTGACTTGACAAATGCCTTTGGTTAGATGTTGTGCTTGGATTGGCAGCGCAAATGTGTTCAGAGAGGTGGATGCTTCATTCAACTCTTCCAGCCTCCATTCCACTGTGGCTGTGAATGTTGATGTGTAAAATTGGGAAAAAGGGATTCTTTTTTGAGAGCTTTATCGAGACAACCCTACCAGCCCAGTAAAATATTACTATTCACTGTTTATTTTCATCAAAAACAGGCTTCGTACCTACATACACTGCCCAGCCAAAAAAAAAAAAGTCATGCATGCAATATTCAGGGTTTTTTTCTCGAAAAATATATGGTCCTTTTCCACTGTATGTTTTCGTAACAGTTCCTCATGGCAACAGTTCGACTCCACCCTCATTTTTTCCTTTTCCACTGGGGGTTGGACCTGGGACCCGTTACGATTTTTCGTACCCACTTCAGAGGTGGCTCTAGCCATCCTGAGCCGGCACTAAAACGTGACGTCAACAATGCTGTCCACTGATTGGTCAGAGGAAATGTTGTCATACATGCGGCGAAGCTCGGGGATCTGAAATAATCACCCGCCATGTGTGGAAAAACACACCTGTGAGAACGTCGACAGACAGGACAGCAACATCGGACAAACAACAGAGAAGATTTTTGAGAAGATCCATCATTGTTGCTTACTTTACTGACCGCGGCATGACACTTTATTAGTTGCAAGGAAACAACGTCATGGCAGTGTCCACTCCACCAACTCCACCCACTTCAACTCGTCCCAACTAGTAACAGCTGGCAGTGGAAAAAACAACTGTGCCAGTCCGACAAGTGGGTGGAGTCGTGTTGTGCTGAAGTGTGCCGAGTAGAGTGGTGTAGGGTTTGCAGTGGAAAAGCGCCATTAGTATGAGGGAGCACCACATGACGAGGAAGTGAAGCGACCGAAATTCTGAGGGGGGTGGGGTGAGGGGGTGCAGAAGTCAGCTGACCTTGTATGTAAGCTATATCAAATCTCATGAGAGCAGATACAAGAAGTAAACAAGTAAACAACATGGTGACTCGCTCTGAAAAATGCCAATTCAGGCCATTTTTGCACCATCTGACGGTGTATTTACTGTGATTAGAATATTTTAGAGTAATAATGACGTTTTTGATGATGTGACTTGAGGTTCAATTGGCAAATTGGTAAGAGGGCGCTTGCTGATTGCATGAGGGCGCAACACCCTTGTTCCCCGCTTTAGAAAAAACTGTGATATTTCACTACATCACCTTTGGTTTTGATTCCCGGACACTTTTTGTCTGTCATTAAAATTTTTATTCATTTTCTAAACAATTAGACATGCAAACAGTAATAAAACCATAGCAACAACATTAGGCAGCTACACAGAACCCTCACAGCACCCCCCCATTACAAAATAAGACCCAATAAAAAAATCTACATACAATACAATGCCCTACATCCTGTCTAGGAGTTTATATCACTGTATTCCAAGTCCATCGATGTTTTGCTGGTTTTACTTGGAACCTTCTGCACCCTTCCAATCATAAGGTCAAAGGCAGCCATCCCTTACATAGACTGAAGCCATTCTTTAATTTGTGGTCTATGTGGGCTCTTCCACTTTCGTAGAATAATTCTAGCAGCTACAATAAAACCTGTTATCATGAGCCCAACTTCAGCTTTTGCAAGGCCCTTAGGCATACAAGACTTATCCCTGAGCAGGCATAATTGTGGGGACTCCAGACAGGTCCAGGTCCAGGAGACATTCACTGGATTTAACTCAGAAAATAGTTCCGATCCTTCCTTGCGTAAATACTGCAGTTAAGAATGTTTGAGCTGGAACAATTTACTGCAGTGAGTGTCCTCTCATGGCTTTAACGTTAGAAAGACTGGATTGTCCAGACCAGGATTGATCAGGATCATCAGGTATGTGACAGAATGATTCAGGGAGAATGAGACATCATTTCCAAACATGGATAAACCTCCAAAAAGTCCAGACTCTAATTTGGGATGTCATGAAGACTTGATGTAGTGGTCCGTTTGTCCATCATCAAGAATCAAAAATTAATGCAAGTAGGGATAGAAAAAATATCATGAACCTTATTGTGACACCACATAAACAATATGTGGCAAAACAGATGTCAGTGAACGTCTCCTGGAATCAAAACCTAAGAGGGTGCAGTGGAATATTGCATGTGCTGCTTTTTTTTTGTGGATGCTTTTGGTTGCTGGTGAACGTTTGGGTCTTTATGGGTTGGAAGACAATGTATACTTCAAGAACATGACATTTTGTGGTAAAACTGTTGAAGCATCATATATGTAAATGTAAAGATGTTATTTCGTTGTTGTAACTATCTCTGTCCACAGTCTGTTCAGGGTTATTGGAGATGTTTGGGCAGCTTCAACATGACTGATTTCCATCTCTTTTAGTAATTTGTCATTTTATGTTGGTGATGTATATCGAATGACAGGTTGAGGCTGTTAAACCCTTTTTTAACCCTTTAACCTCTGGGACATTATTTCAGGTCAATGTACTGAGAATTTGTGTCTGTTTTAGTGTAATAAAAGCTGCCGTGACCATGTGTTTGTGTTCCTTTTCTTCAGTGGTTTTGTTTTACTGTGTGTTTTAGGGAGCCTAGAAATCTTGACCCCATAACGGCAGAAAATATTTTTGCAGAGTTTGTGGCCTAGTATCACACGGTAGGAGCCCATCATTGGTCTGACACAAAGTATGTCGGACCAATTAAAATGCTCTGTCTGTGTAGTGAGTCGTTGGGGCGGGCTTTGCACGATGACGAAAGGGCTGTGCAAGGGCGAAATAGCAGAACAACCATAGAGAGCAACAAAGATGGATGTGGCTAACGAACTACGCTCATTTGAACCGACTTTTGTCATCGATTTTGGAAGAGTTCGACTTGGGTTTTCTTTGAAAGTTGAGCAGAAAGAAGCACTCAAGTCATTCGTTTTAAAGAAGGATGGATTTGCTGTTTTGGCCGGCTATGGTAAAAGTCTAATATACCAGCTGGCTCTGCTTGTAGCTCTGAATATGTCACACTGTCAGTTGCTCTGATTGGTCATAGAACTGGCCTATTATGTGCAGGAACAGTTTGAACGACAACGGTTGAATCCACCCACAGGCTTCAGCTCTGTCAGTGGTCCAATTCCAGACTATACAGTTCGTGTATAGTTTGGCCTGCCAGGCTAGGGGGAATGTATAATATTAATGACTATATCTGCAAATCAATACAATGTTTACGTTTGTCACCATGTGTATGGAATGATTTCTTGTGTCATCTTGCAAGAATAAGAAATAAACAAATCATCGCATTTATGATTTAATGGAAAAACTGACATGATGCACTTCGGTTTTTTCTACATTCAGTAAATATCGGAAACGTTTTCCACAGATGTCCAATGGAAAAGCCATTATTCATTCACTAATATGAAGCCTGTGTCTCTGACCAAGCTCTGGTTTAATGTTTTTACATTTGAGGCATAAAATAAAAATAAAAAGTACTGGTATGGATGTACATTCTCTACTGCCTTTGCTCATCTGAACTGCAAGTGTATCGAGTGAAATGAATTTTCCACATTTTTTTCCCTCATTGATTTTTTTTTCTTTCCATCACATCATTTTTACCTCACCCTGTTTCTTCCTGTGGACTGTTTTTCTTTCTTTTTTTTTTCTTTTTTTTAACCCCTACTGATATTCCACCCCCACAACATTGATTCACTTCCTCTACTATAGGAAATGTACAATGTGAGCAACAAAAAAATAAATTTCTTAAAAATATATATAAAATTGCAGCTTTGGAGTCTTTTTTTTTATTATTATTTGATCCTTGATACAGAGTGCAGAAAACATTGAAATAAGCTGAACTTTTATATTGCTGGGAATATAATATAAATAACATGGAATTTAAAAAAATGTCCACAAGCTATGACTGAATCTATCTGATAAGCAGCAACTCATTTGTGTTTGACCTCCATATTTTAGCTGGTGGAATCTAGATTACGCTGATGAAACTTATGTAACAGGCATTGTTAGTTTTGTGAGAAAAGCACGCTGCCAAGAAACATCAGCACGGTGTTGATGCCTCATTTGCATACAGAGTTCTGCCGGCCAGCTCGGTCCTCATTACATTTCACAGCGTCTCTGAGCTCTTTGGTCTGTGGTGATGGTTTGAGGTCGCGCTGGCTGAAGGTCGCGCACATCTCTCACAGTCTTGTTTACGTCCTGTCACTGGGCTGAAATGTTTCTTTCCCGGAGGACTCTCTTGGAATGAGACTGTCAGCTACAGATGTGGCCCTAAAATCCCAAGTCCACGTCCGGAGTCAGACTAAGGCGGTCTAGATTTGGAGGTAAATCTGACCTAAGTTTAGAGTTTGGTTAATTGTTTTTTGTCCACATCTTCTTCTCATGTTTTATGGAAGTTTTTGCTGCGCCAAACACATTAACCCTTTATAGGACCAAGTGACTATTTTGGGTAAATTTCTGCTTACATTACCAGACAGTGACAAGGACAGTGCCAGTGAAGACAGCGAGGCAACAATCTCACAGTCAGGTCATTTGCATGTATTCATCATAACAAAGACACACTTATTGTAGATTTTAAAATTGCAGTCATTTTCAAGAAAATAAAGAAAACGTGATGAAGTAAACTGATGAAGTATTGTTAAAATAATATCCACTGTGGAACATGGGGGAATCAGTCGTGTATAGATCTGAACTGTGATTAACCCTTTATGGGCTTATTGACTATTTTTGGTCATTTCCATACGCGATACGAAACAGTGACGGCAACAGTTCCAGTGAGTCAACAATGTCAGCCCCAATGTGGTCTCCAGGGTCTGTGAGGTCCATGTGTGCATGGGTGGACCTGCTTTGTTAGGTACCAGGAAGTAATGGTACTAATGTAAGGAATGATGTTCAAAGGGGGGATGTGGATGTGGACAGGGGTCTGGATCAGCACGCATGCTGGTCTAATGTTCAGAAAGGGATGTTCTAAAGTTCTAAAATGCATGTTCCTCTCACCTTATGTGTGTTTTTATTGTATTTCTTATGGCGATGGCTACTGAACAGTACTGTGACACAAAATATCAGTGTTTTCTATTGCCACAGAGCCAATGAAATGCTGCATGCACTTGTACTCGAGCCAATCATAGATACTGTTCCATCAACTTATTATCCTCGTTGCCCAGTGCTGTGGTCACACATGGTGTATACTTCAGTGCATTCTTTTGTGCATTTTGCTACCACAGTACTGTGGCAACTGATGGAAGAAATAATAAATTAGTGATAGTATAGAATAGGAATTATTGTTCTAAATGCTCTACATGTTGTTTTATGATGTTCTTTGCTCTGGAGGCTGGATAAGGTGGGCGGAGCTACATGTTAGATACAGCAGTGTGCCATGTGACTTCTCAGCTCTGCATCAGTTCTGTGTATTGAGTGCTGTGGTCCAAATTCTGCACTCAGAACATTGTCCCATTGGCTGAGTTATATCAGCGTCGGATTTTAACTACCGGCACCCAGTGTTTTCGGGATGTAACAAGTTACCAGTTTATGCATGATATAATGAGGGCACTGATCAGCTCTGTGGTAACGGACAAACTGATATTTTGTGTCAGTAGCCACTTACATTTTTTTTACATATACTTGGAGTTAGTTTTTTTTTTTTTTGCCATTTATGGGCAAGGAACCAAATATCGTCACACTCTTAAAATAATTGCCTAAGTCATTTTGGCATGTTTGAAAATTTCCCTAAGTCATTTAATTCTCTCATATTCTATGTTTGACTGACCTTGTTGTTTGTAGGCTTCTGTTGTTATAACTGTTTAGATTAAAATTGTTAGTAAATATATATTCAACAAATGGCTCAGTTTTTTGGTTTCCTGAAAAATCTGAAAAAATGACTTAGGCGATTATTTTAAGAAGGCGTCGATATAGTAACCTTGATTTTCTACATACATCTGTCAACTGCTTTGCCTCTTTTCACTTCTTGTTGCAGCTTAGGATGAAGTGTGTTTACAGTCTAGCACCTCATTAAAGAAATATCATTATATCTTAAGGTAAAGACAAAAAAACAACTCAGATCCAGATCATTACTAACAAGCAATCTGGACCTAAATGGATTTCAAAACACAAAAACAGCCTAAAGAAAGAAACAAACACAATAATAATAATTATACCCAAACATATGGACTTAAAGGGTGAACTAAACCACCAAAGAGCGACCAGCTGAAACCACCAGCACCACAAAGGGAAAAACAACAAAAAAATCCACTATTCAAAAGCTCAGATCAGACACTGGTTTCATTTCCAGTTCTCACATCTATTTTTAATGAGCAGGTGATGTTTGAACCTTTTCAGTCATGAGAAAAACAGCACAAAGACTCGCAACAGGAAAAGACAAAAAGAAAACCTGTGACTTTAAAGCACAGAAACTCAACTGATGCAACGGGATGCTTTAATTACGCGCTGATAAAAGGGGGTCCGAAAAGAAAATGGTAAAGTCTACGGGTCTGTCGTCAACTGGATTAGAATGTTTGAAATAGAAATGCTTTAGATAAGATGTCATTATTGTATGTTTTCGTTCTTTATGTTCTAACAGGATATTCCACCCTGACTGAGTTTCGTGGTTATTTCTGGGTTTCCGAGGGCACTTTAATCCCTCTTCTTATGAGCAAATATGACTCAGTATCTAAAGTATATATTGTGACGACTATTTATTTATTTATTTTTTTTATTCAAGCCACAACAGAAGCTCAACATGTAGGTTTTATTCCTGGAGGTGGCACCAGCGCAAATACCTTAGTGAAAGGGATTATTGGGTGGATTTCTGTGGTTTTATTTGTGTGGTCTTGTCGTCCTGTGGGTCCAAAACACAATAACGCACTGACATTTCAAAAAAACACAACAACGTGTGTTTTATGAAATGTTGAGCTTTGGAAAATGTCATGCTTTGCAGAATGTATTTTTCATTTTCTGAAATATTTCAGGTATTTTTATTTTTTTTTTGTAAAACCTACAATGCAATGAAAGGCTCTTCCTATACGTATCACTATAAATATTCTCCATATAAATATTACCTGGAAAAACTGTTTTTTAAGAATAATAATTGATTGTAATTGAAGAGAACCCTCCAAGAAATAACTGACACTGTAAAAACAAGCTCTGCATGCACCCCAAAGCGAGAAATCTGCTCCAAAATGTCAATATAGAGATGTTTTTATCTTCTGAAGGAGTCAAAAGTTTTATAGTTTGCCAGAAGAAAAAACTTTCACAAGATCTGACATTCACAATCCCACACAGCTCCCTCTGTACAAATGTTCCCTCTTCCTCGCAGACGTTCATCCCTTCCACCATAAAACACAATGACTCCAGTAACAGAAGAAGAGGAGGAAGAAGAAGAGGAAGACGAGGAGGTGGAATGCCAAATTAAATTAGGCTAAAAGACTAGCTGGTCCTGGGAGGGTGATGCAGTAGGGGAACGCCGAGTCCCCGGGGAGGAACCAACCTTTCCATCCAGGAAGAGCAGATTAGGCCGGATTAGTGCATCGCCACTTTGCAAACACACTTTCAAAGGACCTGATATGAAACCTAATTAAATTTGGACAGCTGCATGAAATAGGTTTAGGAAGCTCTTCTAATAAAATCCTACACATCGACATTCACACCAGAGTCAATCCTACTCAACAAAAAGTGAACATCCTTTAGTTTTAGATGCTGTTACAGTGAACAAAGAAGAAGTAGGAGTTGATAAGAGGCGAGTATAAAGGTGCAGGAGGTGTCAGGTTCTCAGTCGACGCCTTCAGTGGAGCAGCACATGAAGTATTTGTGGAAACAGAAGAAGAAGTTGGCGCTCTGTTTGCTGCTGCTGAATCAAATTTTTCTCCATCGCTGCAAACTTATCTGGGTCAAACACCAGCGCTGGAGTTCTGCGATTCCTCCACAGTCTCCGCGGAGATGAGCTGGAGGAAGGATGGGATGATTTGGCTGCCGACTTCCATTTATTATCAGTGTTTACTTGGCTTATTTCCCTCAGAGTCAGTTTAGACACCGATCCCAGTGACCACGGCGGTACAAAAAGGCCCATCCGTCATTGGTGGAAGCAGCTTAGGTGTAATGTTCTGTGACGTCACTGCAGCGTTTGAAGGTCCAGGGGAGTGGTGTGACAGCAGAGGGAGTTATGGAAGCTGGTCCAGCGGAGATTATGGCCCACAGTTGAGAGGCTTCAATAGAGAGGTGAAGTTTAACCAAATCTTCCATTTTCTGCTCCAGAAGTGAGTAAACTCCATCCAAAATCCCATTGATATTTTTTCGTCAATATCGGAGCACCTGATTCAGAGTATGTGGGGAAGTTCTCTCCATCTTCAAAGTGTCTTTTAGAAAAAACTGTTGATGTAATTACATTTTTACGATATTAGAGAAAACCTTTATTTTGAATATGCAACCAAACAAAGAAAATAATCCTACCTAAGTCCATAGAAATAAAACAAATTCCAAGAAAACATAAAAAAAATGTACATGAAAACAAAATATGACTTCATTTGCACATTCAAAAAGGAATGGGAGGAAGTATAACTTATTTAATCCCATCCCTTCTCCAGATGACAGTCTATCCTTTAGCTTCCTATCAGCATAATATGAAAAATCAATTTTCTTGGATCTTTGGTAAATAATTAAACCCACTTATCATTTTTACATACAGATACACTCACATACCTACATTCATACCTATATTGTCACACCAGAAAAATAAATAAATAGATAGATATATTCTCAAACACAAAATGAATACACATTAAAAAAAAACAACAGTTAAATAAAATGAACCACAACAGCAATTAAACAAAACAACAACAAAAAAAAAATAGGACCAAGGGTTCTGTAGTTCAACTGCATATTTAAACACATTATTTAACCTTTCAAGTTTACTCAAGGTCAAAGATCATGGCACCAAATGAAAGCCCGCATGTGACTTCCTATCTATTGCCAATAGTGATTATGTTAATATTTTCAACTGTTTTGAGGTTATAGCATATGTGCGCCATAATAAATAATAAACCAGTGGGGATTTTTAACATTTCAACAATTAATATTTCCCAATTATTTGAAGAAACTTGGTAGATATTAGCCTTATTTTGTTCCACAGCAAATATTAAGTCAATCTGACCGACGGTTTCAGAGAAGATTTATGAAAAAGTGTTTATGGACAGATGCTAACTGATACCAATAGTCCACTGGACCGTCATGGACTGAAAACCAACAGACAAAAAAAACAAATAAAAACACAGTAACCATCTGGTCATACTCAAAGACCTTCTATGGTTTTATATTGTGTATAAACCACGTCTCTAAACCTCTTTCCACCACCACCTTCATCTGTTCCATAATTTGACTTTTTCAAATTAAAAGACAAAAACTTTTCCTTGTTGTCATCACTTTCAAAGTTTCGAAATTCAGTTGTCCTCCTAATTCATAATCCCTTTCCCTGTCTATGTATAATTTTGAATATTTATAATAAAAAAAAATTGTTTTTTTGCTTAAATAATTTCCGAGCGGTCTGTAATTGTACGAGATCTTTGAATTTCAACCATTTTGACAGAGAAAAATAATGGGTTTTGGTCTGTAATCTGCCCCATGAATGACCTTTCATCACAAGTTTTGAATATAATACACAAAGATTTTGAAGAAATTTGTAGCTCAAATAGACCTCAAATAGAACCAACTGTAATGTTCTGAAGCCCTGTTCAGACCTGGCATTAGCATGTACCTGAGCTGATCTGTTCACAACTTCACAGCTTGAAGCTCACAAGTTCACACACTGTACTAAATGGCATCTCCAGTGACAGGGTGTTATTGGACTTTATATGTCAGGAAAAGACCGAATATGTTGGACGTGACAGAAGAAGAAACCACAAAACTGCACGCACTGGATGTTTAACTAAAGGTGCTGCTGGTGAACAGAACTGACCAAACTGTTTGATGCAACTGTAAATATCTCTAAGGGCTCTATAGACATTTGGAGATGATGGTAACTTATCAGATTTGATTTAATATGACACTGTTGCCAAAACCGACCCACTAACCAATGAATACGTGAAATACAAAACTTAGAATGAAGATATTAACAATCGAAAGTGTCAAAACCATTTTAGTTCAGGGGCCACATACAGAACAATTCAACCTCAAATGGGTTGGACCAGTACAATTCTATTCTAATAACCTGTAAATGATAGAATAGAATGCCCTTTATTGTCATGATACTGAATGCACAACAGGATTGAAGAGCTTCCCCTTTTTTCAGTGCAAACAGGTAATTATAAATAAAATACAATGTGCAAAATAAAGTCCTATAAGACAGTGCATTAAGCTTTATATACACATATGAAGATAAAAGGATAAAATTGAGAATATAAAAAAATGTACAAATGTATTGCACAGGACAACTCCAAAGTAAAACTACATGGAAGTGTTTACTTTTACAAAACAATTCTTTCACAAAAACATGGGAATACCTTGAACAAATATGACTATGTGTCATATCTCTAGCTGTTCTCCACTTGGTTCTTCTTCTTTTAAGATTTAGTGGCGGTTGCCAAACCAACTTGGGTGCATATACCGCCACTCTTCCTGTCCTCCTGTCAACCACCTCCTCCACCACCTCCTCCTCCTCCTCCTCCTCTTCTTCTTCTTGAGGTTTTATGGCAGTTGGCACCAAAACTTATGCATTACCGCCACCAACCGCCACGGAGTTGGATCATTCATCTCAATCAACACCAATTAAAAAAAAACAAAAAAGAACAGTAATGATCCTACCAAAAATAATATTAACAATAGATAAATCCATAAATCCACATTATGAGCTCCTATAATCTCACCATTAACCCTGTTTCCCGAACAAATTCAAATAAAATTCTAACCCTCTCACCTCGTGAATTTCGCCTTGATATATTAATTATACTGACTCTTTCCTGTCTACCTCCTGACCTCTCACCCAGTTTGTTTCCCTCCACTCTGATCAGTGATTAGACACACCTGTGGGTTCCAGCTGCTGCTCATCAGGGGTGAGCTACTTAAACCCTTCTCACTTCTAGAATCTTTGCCAAAGATAAGAATTTTGATATTACAGCAGATACAGTACAAAAATATATTGCTAGTTATTATAGTTTCATACAGATATATACAGATGCATCAAAGAACATACATAGTAAAGCAGGGGTGGGTTTTTTTGTGCCAGAATTTGAGGTGAGAGTGGGGAAAAGAATTGAGGGAAAAATTTCAGTTTACACAGGGGAAATGGTGGCACTAGTTTTAGCACTACAGTGGGTGGAAGACACAAAAGTAGGGAGAACACTTATATGTTCTGATTCAAGTTCAGCTTTACACAGTTTAAGTAGTAATAAATC
>JAQQZY010000024.1:23148233-23158829 GCA_030068375.1 Ostorhinchus rueppellii | reverse complement strand
CCCAGGTCCAACCCCCAGTGGAAAAGGACCATATTGGGGTAGAGTCGAACTGTGCCGAGTAGAGCCGTTACGAAAACATGCAGTGGAAAAGGGCCAATACACAACACTTCAGACCAACATATAGAGGCCTCACTTATTTCATGCGCATTAACCAAATCTAAGCATCATGTTAATATTGATCGATGAAAATTTTGTGGCTGGAGAAGATAGAGTCTGTGCTGAGAGGGGTTCAGTGTTTTCACATTTAATTTTAGGAAAATCAAGCCAGAATTTCCTAAGTCCTTCCACCTGTAACTTCCTGGCATCACTATTGTATTTACAGATAATCACAGACTGGTTTCCTTCTCTGGTAAATTCATAAGATGAGATTCTCACCACTTGCGTCCTCCCACTTCATGCTGCTGGACTGTGTAGCCAAACTGGGCTCCTTTAGACCCAGAGAAGATCTTGAAGTTCTTTGTGTCGAAATTGAAGCAGCGGTGAAGCTCTGAAACACAAAAAAGGGGGATTTTATCTGATGACCCATAATGATTCACCAATTTCACTCATTTCTTTTTGCAGACTGGAGGCTGCTCAGTCAGTACACCACACTGCAGCTTCACAGACTGTTTGCCAAAGAGGAAACTTGTTTTTCATCGTTATGTAGATTAATGGCCAAAGGATCTAGTATTTCCAGCAGGTCCAGCTTGAGGAGATGCAGATTGGGAACACTTGGCTTCTTGGAAAAACTGTCACTCCATCAATATCGCTCTGTCTGCCTACACACACTGGCAAATGGGAAAGGTTTATGTCGCTTTCCTGTGGCTTAAGGAAATTTAGGAAAATCTCTAATTGAAGTAGAAGTTGACAAGAGAGGCTTAGGAAAAAGGTCTTCAGCAAAAAAAAAAAAAAAACCTCAAAAACTGAATTACAGTTCATCAATAAAAGATCTCTTGGATTCCAACAGTCTTCTAAGAGCCCCTCTGGCCTGGAACCTTCAGTATGTTTCTAGTTCATTTTCCCACAGAAAAGAAAGAATGACAATACCAAATCACATACAGGTGTTTCCAGTCCTTCGCCAGTTACCACAGGTATGTGGAGAGACAAAATAATACAAACAGTTCTCAGTATGGTGAGATCCAAGAGAAATAAGCTATCAGTTAAAGAGTTAAGCACAATAGAACTACTGTTATACAACCATAACCTTCACAAAGAGCGACTTGATTATTTGATAAATGTCTTCAAACTGTTCTATCTAAATCCACAAATTGAATTATACTGGTGGTGATAACACACTATGAATTGTGAGCTGATCTATTATAATAGACCTGAAACACTGGACTACATTAGTGTTTATTTTCTTTGTATCTTAGGTAATATTAGCCTGGCAGGCCAAACTATACATGAACTGTATAGTCTGGAATCGGACCATTGACAGAGCTGAAACCTGTGGGTGGATTCAACCATTGTTCAAACTGTTCCTGCACGTAATAGGCCAGTTCTATGACCAATCAGAGCAAATGACAGTGTGACGTATTCAGAGCTACAAGCAGAGCCAGCTGGTATATTAGACTTTTACCGTAGCCCCTCAGTTTTTGCCCAAATGAATATAGATAGCTTTGCAGCACCTACAAAGGATTCAAATTCAAACTTAATGACCGATTAGGGTCCAAATACACAAATAAATGAACCATAGACTAATAAAAGTGGGTTTAGATAAATATGAGCCCATTGAATAAATGTAACCTGCACTGAGAAGTCCCAACATAAGACTGAATTATAACTAATATCCAGTTTTAGCTCCAGTCACACTCAGGATAGTAACCACTTCACATTGGGAATGCCCAACAAGATCGAGATCTTCTTACCTGAAGGTTAGTTCATTACATTTTCTTCTTCCATCCCTTCTCTTGCTCATTTTACTATTTCCAACACATTAACTTCGAGCACTGCATGTTCACTCACTGCCTAATATATCCAACCCTCTGACAGATCTTAATCGCAGTTCACACCACTTTGCCTGTCACTGGTCATAATGTTATGGCTGATCGGTGTACAGCTTAGAGCAGTGGTCTCCAATCCTGGTCCCCGAGGGCCAATATCCTGCATGTTTTGGATATTTCCCTCTTCCAGCACACCTGACAGTCATTATCAGGCTTCTGCAGAGCTTGATGATAGGCTCATCATTTGAATCAGGTGTGCTGGAAGAGGAATACATCTAGAACACACAGGATACCAGCCCTCGAGGACCAGGATTGGTGACCCCTGGCTTAGAGAATATTAAATACAAATAAATGAGCAGAAATGAACCTGTGAACAGTAAATGACATCATGGCATAACAAACAGAAACCTGAAGTGGAAATGCAATGTGCTGGTGTCAAACCCGAGCCAAGTAAAGTAGATTTGAGGTAAGAAAAAAGACAAAAATCCAGACACTCACTCGGTTGGAAAAGTTGTGAAAAGCCTTTATTTCATGAGGGTATGTATTGAAGGTGGGGTAGGAGATCTTGGAAAAATGGTTTGATCAAACTACATTTTAAAAATACACAATTCAAAAGCCCAAACCCCTTTCTTCAGACACCCCCCTGAAGCCACGCCTCCAGAGTACTGTCATGCACAGTGCTTGCTCCCAAGGGTTCACGAGCGCTGCACAGCATCAGTTCGCTCCAGCTCTCCAATCCATATGTACCTCATTCAGTCTCCTCCAACGCCCCTGCTCTTACAGAACAGCCCCAATTCATACCTATCTGGCTAATGTTACATTCCCTGGTGATTTACAGTATGTTAGAGACAAAACAGTTTGTCTGTGAACTTTCCATGCTAATATAGCTCATATAGCTAGCCAAGCTCTGGCTCTGTTTCCTGTACAAGTGCTCCAAGCCTCTGAGAACGCACGATTCATGCATGAAGAGGGGTACCCACAGAGGGGGGAGGGACAAATGACAGTTGAGTTTGATAGACATATCAATCATTTCGATGGGCCGGTTAAAATGATTGGATGGTGGTTTTTTCAGTCCTGTCCATTCCACAGATGACTACAATTTTTTTTTTATTTTTGTGTTAGAGTAATTAATAATTAATCGGTTGTAATCAGGGTGTGAAGGGGGTTTTAAGCAATGTAGTAAAGAATACTCCAGGAAAACATCTCCTACCCCACCTTTAATTCTTTGGGGCTAAAGTTAAAAGTACACCAATGCATGTCGGCATGAGCCTTCTTCTGGGTGTTACAAAGAAAGAGGAAGACACTAATTTATATTCATGGACTGCAGGTGTGATAGCCAGTGAGACAACAGCAAAAAGTTTTTTATACATAGAAAATTTAAAAATAAAACTAGAAAAGCACCTGGAGAGTGCAGACCTCCACCAAGGTAGTGTTTGTACTTTTGTTTTTTACCTCTGTAAAGGAGGTTGTGTTTTTGCCAGCGTTTGTGGGTTTATTTGTTTGTTTGTTAGCAATATAACTCAAAAAGTTATGGAGGGATTTTGATGAAATGTTCAGGATATGTCCGCTCTGGTTGTAAGGTAGTGTTTGTACTTTCCTCCTCTAGATAGCAGTGAATGACCTCATATGCAGATCTGTGCCACCATGCCCTGTCTTGCAATGATAAAGAATCTTTTAAAAAAAAACAAAACAAACTTGTGCATCCAGATGATGATCCAGATGGCCTCTGAAATTTACTCATCTCTTCCTTGACCCAGAGCGGACATATCCTGAAAATTCCATCAAAATCTGTCCATAACTTTTTGAATTATGTTGCTAACAGACAGACAAACCCACAAACCCTGGCTACAACATAACCTCCTTGGTGGGAGTAATAAAAAATCATTCCTAAAATAACATGATAAATTAAAATCTTCATCCAGGCCCAAGTGTTCTGTGGCCTGAAAACATAAATCCAATTGGCCCCTCTCTGTTTGAGGTGTTGGATTCTGTCCCCACCCCTGCCATCCGCTGTAAAGGCTTTAATGCCAGAAACCTCCAGAGTCGAGTCATTTCCATGATGAGCCTCCACAACATATTTAGCCATCGGGTAATTACTTAAGATTGCTAGACCGAAGGGCATACCTGTGTTCAGCCACTCTATCTCCAAGTCTCCTTTTAGTTTGACCAACATCTGAGCTGAGCTGAAACCACCAGGTAAAGAAGACCACAGTGTTAAACTTCTATGTTACAGTTTAGTGGACTCAATTCTCCTACCAGGGCCACTGTGTGGGTATTATGTGTATAGATTATTCAGTTGAAAATTGCCTGGTGGAACAAAAATAATAATATCATCAGGTAAACTGAGTACAGGGAGTGATTTAGAAGAATGACTTTACATTTTTTTTTACCAAGTGGGAGTTAATGGAAATTGGTTTTGGCCTTGATGCGAAGTCCTCCTGGATATTTCAGACATCGTACATCAGAGAACATACAGACATATCCTCCTTGTGTTTTTTTTTTTCAGGCCCCATGACAGTTTAATTTCAGCCCACCACTGTGCTTTAAAGTGATTTGTCAGAAGTTAAAATTTTATACCATGAAATTGACACTGAGGCAGTCTGTCTTACTTTTCAGTGTTGAAAATGAACAGATGCCCTTGGGGATCTTGACAGAGGACAGAACCTCCTTACTGATACCATGAACCCTTCACATCGCACTCATCCACATCCCCCTCATCTTCTTTGCTTTTGCATCATCTAATCTCCTTCTGGTTTCAATTAAAATCTTTATCTGCAAAGTCACTTGACAGGAGAAAGGATGCTTCAGGGCTTCATAGTGCTGCCAAAGCTGACAGAAGCTCAGACACTAATGAAGGACGATGAGAGTGACGTCACAGAGCTTTTTGTAAAATATTTTCCACGTCAAGGAAACGGAGGAGAGTTGAAACGGAGGAAAGACTGACCTCATCCCTTCGATAAAACTGACCAAAGCTGCTTCACGCAAACAAAGCACGAGAAAAGAAAATAGTAAGAATTCTTCTTCAATCAGGTCACGAAAAAGACTTGTCCTGGCATGAAAAATATATAATAAGGATTTTAGAGAAGAGTATCTTAATTTTTTCCCTTCATCACAGTTTTATGCTCTGAGCTCAAGTGACCTTCAAAACTATTTTGGCTTTTATTCATTTCAGCTCAGTCAGAACTCCAGAAACAGTTCTCCCAGAAATAAGAGCAGCAAGTATTTAATGGTTTTTATGGCTAGGTTTAGACGTTGCACTGCAAAGATGTGGAAACATAAGCGTCCAATTGTCTTCTGTCCATGTCATTTAGTTTTATAGCGGATCGCAGTGCAACCGTGATAGACAGCATTGTATGTAAAATGAGTTTCAGTTTAAGTATTGCATGAGATAATGCAAGTAATTTAGCAAACCAATCCTGAAAAAAACAATAATTCTAACATCACTAACACTGAATAACATTTCCATAATTTTTAATGGTTATGAATATTTATTTTAGACTGTATTTTGTGAATAAAGATGCTTAAAGGTTTGCTGTATAAGACTTGGGCTGATTTAATTGAGCTAATGAAACATAACTAAACTTAACTGGATAACTAAATTGTGTTTTTATCACCGTATCATCAACTGGAAATAGGATTAAATATGTTTTATTACATTTGAATGAGTTGTTTAGGGATCTGTTCACCTCTACAATAGTCGCTCTTCCATTGGACATATGTGCAAAATTTTTACCAGTATTTACTAAATGTCAAAAACACATTAGTGTGTAATGTTGGTTTTTCCATTAAATCATAAATGCAATGATTTGTTTATTTATTATTGCAAGATGACATGAGAAGTCATTCCCTAAACATGGCGACAAACATAAATATTGTGTTTACAGAAATATTCATTATTATATATTACCCCTCTAACCCGTACTATGAATGAATGCATGAGTTTATTTTTTTGTTTTGTATATCAATCAAAAACCATATATAAATACCATAACCATAACAAACATTAAAAAAAACTAGAGAAGCACTCAGAGAGCGCAGACCTCCACCAAGGCAGTGTTTGTACTTTCATCCAGTAGATGACGCTGAATGTACGGATCACCACCAAAATCTAATCATCTGTAGGATACCCCATTTCTGACAATCTGTGAAAATTTTATGAAAATCCATCCATAAATTTTTGAGTTAGCTTGCTAACAGACAGACAAACCAACACCGATGAAAACATAACCTCCTTGGCGGAGGTAAAAAAGAATAGCCTAGAAGCAAAAGCTTATCACTTTGCCTATCCTTTGCACACTGTACACTGCTCACAGTGTATAGAGTGAGTATTCACACCATAACATAAAAAACAGCAGCAACAAAAACAGGATTTGAAAAAAAAAAACCCAAATGATTTGGTTTCCTGGTTTATCCACACATACTGCACCATGTTCCTATTAAAACTCTTCTTCGCTTGTTGGAATGTCTGTCAATATTGGGTTTTTTTTTTAATTCACATTACTATAGTTGCAGAAAGAGGACTTTCTATTGCAGTTTTGCATGATATACCAATTGCACTACACCTAAAACCCCACCTCTTGCCAGTGCAAAAACTTTTAATTGAAAAACGAGAGTTTGGCGAAATTGTCATTTTTTTCCATTAGGTAACGTTTTATGTCCAAGTTATATTTAATTTGAGGGTCCATGGAAAAGTGACTATTGTCTTCTTCTCCTACTGATGATTGGTGACCTGGCAACTAGATAGAGTAAAACATGATAAGCATGTTGAAATGAAACATATATTTGGTGAAGAAATGCCAAAAGTTCCCATGGATAGCAGGAATGTGCAATGGCAAAAGCAAATATTTTCTTGCCACTGGGTTGCCTTGAACCCAACACGTATTTCCTACCAGCCCATGACCCTTTGACCCCGCAGTGACCCTGTAAACTTAAGGCTTTTGCTTATACGCTGAAGTATTTCCTCTGAGCGCTCCGGTTCGTCTCCTCCAGCTGTGTAAATGAGCAAAGTGTTCGGAAAACTCAGTGGGCTGTGGTGGGTTTGTTTGCCAGTGAAGGCGACAGTGATGAGTTTGGCTGCTGAGCATAAAAATAAAAGAAAAAGTGAGGAATTATGGGTAAATTGTCCTGGCTTTCAAGGTGTGTATGTTTCCTAGCAGCTGAGAGGAATCGGCTCATGTCTAAGCAGAGCCAAGAACCAACTGGATTTATTGGAGGTTTTGGCGAAAGGCAGCAGGAGCTTTGGCAGAGCGACGATACGAGATCCAGACGCAGGTCTGAGAGTCCGCTATCGCCGCTGCCGTTGGATGATTTGACTGATGTGGATGATCCTACCTGGCAGTGATGACACATTTCTAACATTTTTCACAAATGCAATAGTTTGTGACTTAATCTGTGTGTACGTGTTTATATACTTTTGATTTTTCCAGATGTGCTTAGCTGCTCTAATAACTGAAAACAGATCCAGCTGCAGCTACTGCAGCAACACAGAATACTTTTGGTTTTAAGAAAAACTGAGTCTGTGCTGTTTTTGCACAACCTCCAAATCAGATGCAGCAGTTGGATATCAGTGTAATCAGGTCAAAGATGGGAGTGATTTGGTCATCAGTCCTGTTGTCAGGCATCTCGCCGCCAACGCCGTCTGTGTCACTTCCTCCAGCTGGGAGGCAGACGCTCTGTTGGCTCCACGTCAGCATCAGGTCTGACACACTGACCACAGACAGATAACCCTTCAGTCTCCTGACAGCACAGGTCAGAGGTCATGACCTACACCATCAGTTAGAGTCTGGCTTGTGTTAAAACAGAAGCAGGAGGCTGTGACTGCTGTCATCTGGTTAGTGGAGTAATAGAAGAAGTCCTGCCAGACTGGTGAAGGTGGACATTAGCAGTAAAAGGGAGTTAAAGCATTCAGTAAAACTACTGCTTTTGATCCCTTTAACTAATACATTATTATATTTTCTATGATTTATATACAGTTTTATTCAGAAGGACACCAGGAGCATGAGGTGCTTTCAGATTTTTTAATTTTTTTCTAATATTTTTGGTGACTTATTGTATGATCCGAACATATATTGAAACAATGAGAGACATTTTGTTGAAATAATCACTAAGTTAAGCTGTTAACAAATATGAGACGACTACACACTGTTTTTTTTTTTTTTATCAGACAATACACAACTCAAAGGTTAGAAAATGCTATTTGACAATTAAAAACTACCATAAAACATTTGCCTCTGAAATGTAGTAGAGTGTAAATAAACTTGCATAATAGTTCAAGTTCCTCAAAGTAAGTAGACCACTTGAGTTACTGAAGTTATTTTCCACTACTGCATCATTTAAATTCCACCACATATCTCCCAAATTTGCTTAAGTCACCTCAGAAATATTTAGCTCAACTTCTAGTTCTTTAACTCAGGTTTTACATCAACAGTTCTTCACAACAATTCTTACTTGGGACAGTTTGCACAATAACCAGATGTTTCACATTATGTAAATATATATTTTTCTCTTAGTAATAGTACTTTATATTTTCTTCTCCTGCATGTCATTTTTCAATGCCGCTTTGGTTTTGTAACTTCCTCGTTAAATTATTCTATTCTAATTCTTTTTACACTTCTATTTTAATGCTCATCTTAAACTCTTGTGGTGTTCAGTGTTTACAGCAAAGTAAGATCTTCATTATACAGGGGAACCTGTTTATTTACTGCAGACATGACAACAAACACTTTGAATCTTTAAATCTTGAATTTTGATGTAAATCTTCTTTTAGTCTGTATTTGGATGTGAGGATATTTTCATTGAGGATTTTATTGAGACTAAGACATGGCTCAGTTATCCAAAAACACTATCTATTGGGTTCTATTGTCCATGAATTAAACTCAAATGTTCCAGTAAAGTTGCATGTCAGACATTAGAAAAAGACATTAGCAGTTTCTTAGATGAAAATGACCACATTAACCCTTTCATGCATACTGGTCACTCCAGTGGACATCTATTCTCCAGCTGTTTGCTTCTATTTTCATGGATTTTGTTTTAGTTCTATATTGGTCAACACACTTATGCACCATCCTAAACACTGCAATTCCCATTACTGTAACTTTGCTGTTCTAGATAAACCTGATCTGCACTTACAGATTTGAGTGTCAAGTGTTGATTGTGATTATTATATAATTAAAATTTTCTTTAATTTAATTTTTTGAATGTATTTACTTATTTATTTATTGCATATTATCTCCAAAGAGTACGTTAAATATGAGAAAACATCACATTAGCAGCATTAAAAATGTTCTTATTTCATAGTTTTCTCACAGTTTATCAGTAAATACATGTTTCTTTGCTTCAAAAATCAAACACATTTCCAGGGCGGGCTGGTGATGGCCACGCACTAAATAGTAAAATATTTGGCTGCACGAATAAAATATGCATCAATTTCATAAAAAGTTGACACCTTGTTTGTGGTGTTAAACCAGTGTGGCATAGCACATTAGTGTGCCGTGAGAAAGCTAAAAGCATTACATAGATATATACATTTATGCATTTGGGAGATGCTTTTATCCAAAGCAACTTACAGTTATTACAGGGTATTGGTTACAACCTGGAGCAGTGTAGGGTTAGGTGCCTTACTGGTTAGGGTGGGATTTGAACCTGCAACTCTCCGATCTCAAGGCCAACGCTCTAACCACTAGGCCACAGCTGCCCCATATACAACTGCATGCACCAGTGATCCACTCTACAATGGTCTCCTGTTTCCCCTTGCAAAATAAAAGTCAAAGTGAACTGGTTCATTGTATTGATAAAGCCCCCCTGACCAGTGATGGGAATAACGGCGTTAAAATAAATGGCGTTACTAATGGCGTTCAGGAACAGGTAATCTAACTAATTACTTTATCTTATGTTATAACGCTGTTTCCATCACCAACACGCCGTTACTGCGCGTTACTGAAGTGACTCATTGGAGCTGTCATCCAACTTGGCTCACACACACACAGGAGCTGCGTGTGTGTTTTTCTCCTTTTGGTAAGGGGGGGGAGGGGTGAGAGAACAGCCTGAAATGATGATTGGCTAAGGTAGAGTAAGATTTCATGTTAAACCAACCAGAGACATCAGGTGAGCGGGTGTTTACACACAAACCCAGCACATAGCAGCAGCACACAAGTCGACTCGTATCCACTATGTAAACCAGCTTGGCTGGCGCGAGTCGGTATTCCAATGTGGCACATTTATTTCCTGTCGTCTGCTCAGAGTTGCTGAAAACTTGTTCGTTGCGTGTTGTCTCGTCTGAAATTTTACATCGGCCTGAGACTGAATGTCCAAGACTGATCCAGTAGTTTTCTTCTGTCATCATGTGGATTCATGTACCGCTATCAGTGGCGTGCACAGACATTGTGGGGGGCAAGTGCTCAGGGGGGAAGTGGGGGCACTTTTTTTGCACACGCGGAACACGTTATTATAGTGTTCTTGGGTATGGCACATCTGGCTGACATGGCCCCCCACGGCAGCACATTGAAATGTATCCATCACCACTGCTCTTGATGCTATATGTGGACACGTGAGATAGATGGGTTGGATATTGCAAAGTAGCTATCCTATGATTACTATTTGTTTCATCTTGCTGATCTGCCTGGATCTCATCCTGGTCTTCAGATAGCACTACTTCTGTCTCTGGAACAGCACCTGT
>JAQQZY010000024.1:23068888-23089255 GCA_030068375.1 Ostorhinchus rueppellii | reverse complement strand
TGGATTAAAACAACATTCAATTAGATTTGCATTTATTTTTGCTTCTTCTCTACATTTTTGTTTTCTTCAAGTGATTCTTAATCAATTTTTATGTTGCTGTATCCTTTATGCTATTTCATCATGATATCTCTCATCACATCTTTTACATTACATCTTGTTTTTCTTTACAAATGAAGCTTTTCCGTTGCTTGTCAGTCTTTTCCAAAGAACTCTCTACTGCTATTTTAATTATTCACTGACCATATTACTATCAAGTATTTTGTCCCAACAATTGTGGACCCAGTAAAAACAACTCCATGATGCATTTGGAGAACAGTAGCTCTACACAAAGATAAGATGAAAGAGTGCACTTCCTGTTTTCTAATTTGGCATGGCCAGAAGGGTTGAGAATGTTATGCACTAATATTATATTTTTCTTCTAGTTGTTAATGTTATATTTTATTACAATTTTACTTCATCTTATTTTCCTGCACATTTTTACCTCAAGGCAAGATTTGTATTGCTACATGTTGCATTTGTGTGTTGCTGAGACAGACACAGGCTTCAAAGTGAATTTTCTCCCGATCTATATGTCTGAAAAATACATTTTCAAGTGCTTTACAGTGGACTTTCTTTGGTCCCGGCAGTTGGAATTTCCAGTTTGTTTTGGACAAATTTGCAACTGTGAAACCTCCATTGGACCACAGCACAGATCAAACAGCCAGATGCACTAAAGAGAAAGTCTCAGTCCAGATCAAACTCAGCCGTAGGTCAAGGACAATGTGAAAACACTTATTTCAGACTTTTGGACCAATCACAGGAAGTTATGTCCAGCTATTATCACAAACCAAAACAAAAAACAGGTGGTGCCAGGCACAACAAACCCCGCCCCTCACATGTATTGTAGTTTATTTTGACATCAATCCAGCTGATGTCATCATGTCTATGTCTAGGCTGTCATGGTTGACATGCCTCTACAACATTGCATGGACATTGGGGGTGGTACCTTTAGAGTGGCAGACCCAGAGTGGTGGTCCCCATCTTTAAGAAGGGGGACCAGAGTTGTAGTTCCAACTACAGGGGGATCACACTCCTCAGTCTCCTCGGTAAGGTCTATGCCAGGGTACTGGAGAAGAGGGTACAGCTGATAGAACCTCAGATAGAGGAGGAGCAATGGGGTTTTCGCTCTTGACTTGGAACTGTGGACCAGCTCTATACCCTTGCTAGGGTGCTGGGGGCACAGGAGCATGCCCATCCAGTCCACATGTGTTTTGTGGATCTGGAGAAGGCTTACAACCGTGTCCCCAGAGGAATCCTGTCAGGCATACTCTGGAAATATGGGGTGGATGGTCCCCTGCTGGGAGCCATCCACCTGTACCAAAGAAGTACGAGTTTGGTCCGCGTAGCCGTTAATAAGTGGGACCTGTTCCTAGTGAGGGTTGGACTAAGCCAGGACTGCCCTTTTTTCTCCGGTTCTGTTCATAACTTTTATGGACAGAATTTCTAGGTGCAGCGGGGTGGGATGGGGGTCATGTTTGGTGGCAGGAGGATCTTGTCTCTACTTTTTGCAGACAATATGGTCCTCTTAGCTTCATTGTGCAGCAACCTTCAGCTCTCACTGGGTTGGTTCATAGTCGAGTGTGAAGTGTCTGAGATGAAGATCAGCACCTCCAAGTCTGAGGCCATGGTCCTCAGCCAGAAAAGGGTAGAATGCCCACTCTTATGCACAAGTGAGGGTAGGATGGAGCAAAAGGTCAACAGACAGATTGGGGATGCATCTGCAGTAATGTGGACACTAAACCAGTTTGTTGTGATGATGAAGGAGCTAAGCTGGAAGGCGAAGCTCTCAATTTACTGGTTGATCTACATTTCGACTCCCACCTATGGTCATGAGCCCTGGGTAATGATCAAAAGAACGAGGTTGCAGGTACAAGTGGCCAAAATCAGTTTCCTCCGCAGGGTGGCTGGGCTCAGCCTTAGAGATAGGGTGAAGAGTTCAGACATCTGCGAGGGACTCGGAGTAGAGGCGCTGCTCCTCCATGTCGAGAGGAGCCAGTTGAGTTGCTTCGGGCATCTGGTGAGGATGCCTCCCTGGGTAGGTGTCTTGGGCATGTCCATCCGGTAGGAGACCTCGGGGGTGATGCACAGAACAGAGAACTGAAATACTGTTTCTCTCCTGCCTTGTTAAATGTCATGCATTAAAAAATAAGAGGTAAAAATAGAAAATGAATAAATAAGTGGCATGAAGAATAAACTATAGCAGAATGTAAAGTGTATATATCAGTCTATTTACAGAAGCAGCAGTAGTGCAACACAGAAAACACACACACACACACACCAAGAAAAACTAAACTAAAACTGGGTTACGACTATGTTGTTCTTCCTTAGAAGGGCATGTACCTGTAAAAGCATCAAACTTCATTCTTTAAATACTGTATGTGTTGACCTCTTCAAAACCACATAAGTGACTTGTGCTGCAATTAGAGGTAAACCCAGTGAATCAAAATAATTATTGTGGGTTCAAACAAAGAGCATTATTCATATCATTTCGATTGCTCACCTCCACAGAGCATTCGGGGTTTGTAGTGTTTAAATACTTATTGAATTTATTTTGTTATTACTAGTAAATATAGCAATCTCTATATTGTCTTGATCACCTCTATTTCTTAACCCATAAGGACCCAGTGTTAATTAAATGCCAGTATTCTCAATATTTAATACTTCTTAAGTGATTTATCACCATTTATTGTAACATTATCTTCTGTCATTTGTGTGTGTGTGTGTGTGGGGGGGGGTTTCCAGTGAAAATTGGGTATTTTCTAACATTTAATTTATTTGTCATATAGATGTTCAAAAAAGCTCAGAGTAAAGTTCAAGGTTATTATATGTGAAACAAAAAAACTGAAGAAAAAGTGACATTTTGAGCAAATCTGTCATTAACTGAACATAAAAACAAATGTTTCCATCCACGATCATTGATCCAACTCCATGGGTTTTACTGGTAAATTAATGTTGTAGAAGATGACAGTGTTTCCATATTCACTACAGAGCCTCTGAACATCCAAATGGGGTCATATCTGATGACCATGAAAAGATGACAAACTGTATTTTACACCAGTTATTTACATGTATAGATAGGATTAGTGGATCATCAGGTATTAAACAGTTTAGATCAGTAGATGGTTTTTGTCACTAGTGGATGTTTGGGTCTGTGTGGGTTAATGTATTTGCTCTGATACTAATTCCTTGTACACCTAAAACTTTGTTTTTTTCTTCTGCTTGAAACAAATAAATGAATGAACAAATGAATCCTGGTTGTGTGATTTCTGCCTGGGGTGGTGGAGAGCCAAGAGCCTGGCATTACCACCCCTGAATTAGAAAAGATAAGTAAAGGAAACATAGCTGCCACTATGCATCTTTCAGTGCCACTGAACTGAAATGAAAGAGAGGTGCTATTTGTATCAGTAATCATAGTAATTCAGGTTTACAATGGCAAGAGGGAAAATGAAGTCTGTTATAAATGTTGTTTGTGTAATATCTGACAAGGGGAAATTTTAAAAATCCTCATAATCTGATTATTTTATTTGTGGAATTATAAACACATTTATTTTAAAAACACTTGATTAATTTTTCTATATCAGACTCCATAGTATTAAAAAATTGGTCATCAATCATACATCAAAAAAATAACGAGTTTATGTATTATGATGAAAATATTCTATAAATATTAAAAATTCTGCTAAAAGGATAATAGTACCTTACATTGCAATAAACTCAAGTAAAATGCACTTTGTCACTTTTCTTTACTGCAGCTTCATATTTTGTTCTTTCGTATGTATACTTTAGAAACTGCAATATGTTTTACAACTGGCTCCCCTGGCCTTCATACTGGGATTAGGAAACAAACTTGTTAATACTGTGTATTCTATTCTATTCTATTCTATTCTATTCTATTCTATTCTATTCTATTGTGTGTTTTCAAAGATGTGTTGCAAAACTCCCAGTTATTTATTAGGTAAGGTTGCTATTGTGTGTTATATGTCTGAAATAAAAGATTCATTCATTCATAAATGCAGGACTTTTACTTGAGCCCGAATATTTGTGCTACTTTTACTGAAGTAGAGGTCCGGGTTCCCCGTCCACCATTGCTTAGGTCGGAGGCAGTGGGATGCATCCACAGTCTCCAGTCCACTGATCAAAGGAAGCCCGATGACTCCGATCCAGCAGATCCATTGACTCCAGGTCCAGTGACTCCATTAATCCAGTGTTCCGGGCTTTGGTTGCATTGTACCTAACAGCCATTTAGCCCCACAGAGCTGTTTGTCTGTCTGTTGCTGTCTGTGTGTATATTAACAGGGATACCGCTGATCTGAAAACTCCTGGAATATCACCACCAGCCATGGGATACCTGGGATATGTTTTATTTTCATCCAGGCACGACAACTGACCCCAGAAATGTAATGTTTCCCGCTGTTTTCCAGTTTTCTCCTGGTTGTGACCGTGTGATGGCTGCGGTCCAGTGAACTGGGAGCACGTTGACTGGTCTGCTTGTTCAATCCACCAGTTTGGGAGCTTGTTTTAACTGTTTTTACTGGGATTACCGGGACCTATGGAGTGTACATGAATATTGGTCGGATAGGGATTCCAAACGGGGTAAGTATACATGTTGGAGTTGGGTATCTTGGTGGGATCTGGAAGCACTTTTTTCAAACGCGGGATAGCCTGCTAGCTATCCCGGGGGTTAGCTCAGCAGGCTAGTTGCTGTCTTTGTCTGGAGAGACCGGGGAGCTAAGAGGGGATGCGTCCATCATCGGACACGTCCCCGTCTGACCCGCTTGTTTCCTTTTAGCAGCAAAATAAGAACTCCTGCCATTTCGTTCGGTCACCCATTTTATACACGTAAAAAGGGTGCATTACATTGTAAATATAACTGGTAGCCACACTTTCTTTACAGCTGTGTCTGTTCCATAACTGGCGTGACGATCGTTTACACCCAGACTCGACTGTTAATCTATTTAAAAGAATAACTATTCACATATCACCTGATATAATAATGTCTGTCGTGTATGAAATAGTTATGAGTGGTTTATTATGTGAATGACCAATATTAATAGTTGAAACAAATCCCAAAGCATGTCCGATAATGGACGCATAGTCCTGATAGGGAGGTTGGAAGCGCTGCATCGGTAATTGTCCATCACACGACAAATAGGACTTTAGGTCAACAGTTATATAAACGATCGTTACAATGTTGTATATCGAGGTTAGATTCATTTGTGACGTCTGTGATCTCGTACCTAACTGTCGGTATAGCTGTGTTAAAATAACTGATTAATCGTTATACGATGTTACACTGAACACCGAAATCCGAACAGTCGGAGAAACCAACACTGCGTCCGATAATGGATATCGCTAGCTTCGTAGCGGGCCACAACGGGCCTCGAACTAGCTGCAGAAATTTTACGAAAATGCCCTCATGTTATTCGATGGTAGATCCTGAAGTTCATGTTGTTATATACGTTTTACGGTAATACTAAATAACCGTAGCCGCTGTAACACGTTATTGGCGTGCAAGTTAGCTTTGCGCTAAAGGACAGTGAGACCCAGGGCCGACTAAACGGCAACCGCTAACTAGCCTAACGATTAATTCAGCAGCGTTAGCGTGGCTAGTTAGCTTTGATGTGTTTGCAAGAACTGTCGTTTATGTAATGAAAAACCCTGTTTGTCCAACATATTAACATTTATAACACTATCGTATTTTTTCCTTGCTACGGTTTTAACGTACATCCGCGAAATATCCACAGCATGGCTAACTTAATGTAAGCTAACTACGATACATATATATCATTTTAATTGCGGTTCGAGGTCAATTTTTTTGTAACTTGCAGTCGCATTGAGGTTATATTTAACGATTTGTCTCGGATGATAAAACATGCTGCTATTAAATGACATGTAGGTCGCGAGTTTTCCAGGTTCGTGTGATTGCATAACCTTCTCGAGTGATTATAGGCCTGCGATATCAGTTCGTCAACTATTGAGGGGAAAATTACCTATTTGAAATACTTGAATGTATAGAACTCTGTATAAATGTGTGAGGGTCCTCTCACAATAAGTAGGATCATTGTTACCTATGTCTGCTATTGAATTGTATGAATTTCAGTCATGGAGCAGTAACTAATCTTGGTTCTCAATATTTGGTGATTTTTATGTGTGATATAAAACAAAAGGACGCCATAGCCTGGCCATATTTGTCTTCAGAGCAAATCAAATCCCTTGATACATTGAAGATCTCCGTTAATCTTGTGGCAGGTGTGTGACACTAGTGTGTGACAGTTGTTTAACTTCTGCTATGGTCTTATGATTCAGTATGCTTGTTCACCATGATACCCCTCTATGGTTTGTGGCCATCTTATTCCAGTTTTGCACAGCTGTCAATGTGTAGCTTTGAAAGTGAAGGTCACTGAATACAATCTTGAACTTTGGAATACAAGTTGTTTTTCTCTGTTCCAGCTATTTCAGTGGCGATTTGGGAGAATGCATGTTGCAACATTTTTAACTTAAAAGGAAATCCAAATGTTAATGACAAACAACTGGGGATAAACGGCAGAAGTGTCTGATAATTATAAACTTGAACTATATAAACCATTATTCTACATCCAAACTTATGGGATTGTTACAGAACATCTCTGGTTCTTTTGCAAAATGTCTAAAAACAGGGACATTTTAGTAAAAGCCATCTCTGTTGAAGCTGAAACATTTTGGCTTTTTTTCCAGCCAAAAAACAGCATTTTCATAAGTACCTGATGAAATATGCACACCAGAACCTCACCACCAGCTTTCATTTTTACCAAAAGACTTGGATTATTTCCACTGTAAATCACTTCATGCACTTAATGCATTTAGTGCTGACATATTGGTGATACATACCACAGTGACCACGTTTATTATTTCTTTTTTTGTACCGTATTTTGTTCGAGTCTGTATCAGTAACTGCGTTCTTTTACATAAAACACCAGCTTGATTTTAAGCTAGCAGCAGGGGGCTTTGATACAGTTGGAAAAAAGGGGAAAAAGTAAATGTTATTAGTTGGTCCACAGGCTACACTTGAAACCATGTGAGCCTTGTCTTTATAATTTGCTAAACTGTTTGGGTCTGTTTTGCTTAATATTCACTTTAATGGACAAATTGATCTGAGTTAGTTTTCAGTAATTCTTCACCATAGCTGTGTGTTGTATTAGGATTTGTAACAAACTCAAGAATGTCATCATGAATTTCAGATTTTTATATTGAAATAAATTGTTTACACACATTGGACCAACAAGTAAAAAATGCTTGTGGAAACCCTGATAATGGTGCCATTGTCATAGGTATGTATGTATGTCTTTAGTTATGCAAGGCACTTCAGCACTATTCTGGGAGGTATTTCCAACAGTGTTCACTTCTAAATATATATCACAGGGGTTTTTTTTCCTGACAAGTGTATTCATACATTGTTCAATACATAGGGAAGCACTAAGTATAATAATCCCATGTATTTTCTTATCTTAATAATAGAACACATTTTGCTTTGGGCAGTGTTTTCACATTTGTGCAGTAGTATTCTATCCAGCAGCAGGTGTAATGTCACATTAGTCACTTGAGTGAATAATTGGAAATGATGACTTCTAACCACTGAGCAAGTCAAAGAGTTCCTAGCAAGTCTTTTAATGTCAATGAAGTGTACTTTAATGGCTACAGGAACATAAAATCGGTGTATAATTACCTGCAGTAGACCTCTCAGTGTACACTATGGTTAGTTTGACAGCAGAATTGCTGAGCCAGTCAGATACCCACAGAAAACTGAAATGAGCCAACGTATCTGCTGCTCCTGGGAGGCCAGTCAAACAGGAAGACGGCACTCCTGAGCCGCAAGGGAAGCTGGGAGCTGCCGTGACCTGCTGTCACCTACTCGCTTTTGTGCCACCAACAGCCCTGCTGGTCCTTCAGTGATTGTTGCTCTGTTGAATGACTTGGAGGATTTCTGTGGAGTTACCTGAGGTGATGAACTGCCACAGACAAGACCACTTCTGCTGACTACTCCAGAAAGATCAGTAGAGTGGATCAGTCTGCCTTCAACTCTGAACTCTGGTCTTTTCAACCTGATAGAACAAATGCCAAGTAAAGTCTTTATGTTTCATCCACAAAATAAAAACTCCAATCTACACATTTCTTTATTGGAAATGGAAGATAAACTGAAACTGTATATGTTTGTATTCACTTGTATTTCAAAATAAGTCTGATATTGATGACAATCGTATACACAAAACGTTTAATTTTTTGCCCCCCCCCCCACCCTTTGTTTTGTTTTTTTGTTTTTGTTTTTTTAGACATAACAATTTTTGTACTTCAGGCAGCTGTACATGGGCTAAATAATGTAAAATACCCCAGTGACGTATGTCTTACAGTAGCAGACTTTAAATAAGAGGATTTTATCTAAATTTTCCTCCCGGGGCTATAATTGTTTGATTCTGCAAATGCAGCCTTTTCATTCCTTCATCCATCATCTTCAAAAGGTATGCATTGTGACCTTATCCAAATCCTCTTGATATCCAAGTCTGATGTTTAATAGTTGTTTCTCCTTCTGTCCAGAAAGTGGGCTGTTCTTTTGGCTGCCATACTTCTACTTTACCTCAGTCTGTTGACTTGTTTTTTTGTGCGCCACACAGCTTACGGTATATGGGCAAACCAAGAGACGGTGTCACAATCTGTAGTCAAAAACCTGACATGTTTTGACTGTGCTGTATACATGTCACTGGAAAATGCACGTTAATGAAACCCTGATCACAGTATATACAATTTTATATCAAGGTAATTTCTTATTTTTAAGTGTTTTATAATAACCATCTTGCACCACATCAAATTTGATTACCTTTTTTTAGGACATTCGGGACAATTAACATCCTGTTCAGAATCACTCTGTTTTGTCACATTCACGCTCTTTTTTTATTTGTGTGTTGCTATCATGGAATTTTACTGGCTGTCTTGCTGCTGTGTAGCAGAACTCGGTGCCTAAATCACTACATATACTGCCGTAAAAAGGATTTATAAGTACATCCAAATGATGAGGCATTATGCGAAAATATGTTAATTATTTTTGTCATAACATGTTACATATTTTCATGGAGAATGGCCACTGTAGGTGGGTTTGTAATAGGGATGCATGATAATTGTTTTTTATAACCGATAACTTCCCGCTTCTCGTAACCTAGGGATGCACTGATCCGATTTTTATTTGGTTCTGATGCCGATACCAATGCCAGGGCCTTGCGTATTGGACGTTGCCCAATAACACTCCAATATTGTTGATTTAAGAAGCTACAGTCTGTAGAGCATCTACCAATGTTAGCTGTGTACTACCTGCAGCAGCAGCGGCTCCTATTGATCTGTTGACCTGCTGGAGTTCCTTGTGCTCCTTTACATGGTGCTACTGCAGGTCCTTAATTAAATTTGTTATGTTGCATTTGGCAATACTACCACTACCACTGGCAACATTCACTTTGTAAGCATTATAAACATTCATTGAGCTAGTTGGTTTGGTAAGGCTGTAATACCTCACAGACCTCTTAGTTCGCTCTACGTTGCCTGTCTGTGTTTGTACCAACTCTACTGAACTTTCGGCATGCGTGACATAGCCCTTGTCGCAAAAATGTAAAAAGGATCAGTCTTTCAGGTCGGTTGCTTTTACAGATCCCCGACTCAGCTAAAATGTTGGTATCGGGGCAGATATCTGATTCTAATATCAGATGAGTGCAACCGTACCGGTGTGGATAACAAACAGTAGTTCTCATTCTGCAACCTCTTATTATTTCAAATCAGTGGTAAAACTCATTAAAAAAAACTCAGTAAAATAAAGTCTTCTACAGAACCAGAAGGCTGTGTCTGTTTTGAAATGGACAATATACTACAGTAGTTGCTTACAATTTATGTATATATTCATAATTTGGAGATGATCAACTGCTGTTTTCAGACATTAAGCTACATTAAGCCTATAGAGAGGAAAAGGCTTAACGTGGACAACATCCATATGAAATTGGGGTTTTCAGGATTTTTGCAGAGGTGAAAGTGGACATGACTAGAGATGTCCACACAACCTTTGGTGGTGATTGATCACTGTTCTGTGGCATTAAGCTACATTAAGCTTTTTTTTTTTTTTTTTGACTTTTTTTTCATTATCGGACTGATAATTATCAGTGCAAATAATTATTGTGCATTCCTAATTTGTAGTATTGAAACCCAGAATTTTTGTGAGTAAACTGAAGTGTAAACTTGAGAGCTGGCTGATGTTCAAGCTTTTGTCTGCATAGCTTGGTGAGGTTAACATAACAAGCCTTACAAACGAGATGTCGTAAGTTATGTTACACAAATATCTATCTTGCAATTGTATTTGCTTGATTTGCTCAGTAGTCTTTTGTGTACATTGATTGACCTTCGCTTTCATTTCATACTGCCTTGAAGTCTCTGTTTAACCAGCGAGCTACCAGAGATAAGCAGTTTAACACTGAAGCATTGCGACATTGTAATATGTGAAGACACACTGAGTAATTATACAAGAATAGGTATATTTCAAAGTGAGAGACAGACTAGGAATAAAGGAAGTATTGTTTAAACTGGAGTTATATTGCTGCATTTCCTGACCGCTGACTGAACTCTGCCTCTATGAGAGACTAAGACAGATAAGACGGATGAAGACAGAGACGTGAAGTGGTGGCTCTAGAGCTGAAGCAGTGCATGGCTGTGTTTCTTTGCCCTCTATATTTCTCAATCATTTTATTTTAATCAGTCGACAGCAGAATGGAATAGCTTTATTGTCATTGTATTTGTATTGTCAGTGAATTTGATAGATCTGTAATGGTGTCAAAACAGAAATAGAAGCACAGAACAAAAAATGAGATGTAAATATTAAAAATATCACTTTTGATTAAATGCGTTTTTGATTTAATGGCACAATCGATGAAGTGGGCATTCCACAGCTTAAAAATGTGAGCATTTCAATCCAAGTCATGGCTAAAAATAGATGTGTGCAAACTCTAAAATGTATCTAGGAGCATGGATTGGTGTAAGGTACAACAGTGATCCGATGGTATGATCACTGCATCACTGTTGTTCATTGGAAAAAATACAATCTTTGTTGGGTCATGACACCCGTGGCTGAGCTAAGTGTGATAAACTACCAAACCTGCTGAACTTGTAATATTTTCTGGACAAAATTTTCTTCAGGATTTAAACTGAAGAAGATTGAGAAATTTTTTTTATGTGACTACATAAAATTTTGTGGACTTCAGTGTGGTGTAGTGTAGCTTTTATTCAGAAGACAAGCTTTCGAAAGATTTAAACATTTGGTGGGAAAAATATTTCCTACTGTAAAATTTAAAGGAATAGTTAGAAGTAATTCTTGGGAGGAAAATTAATTCATGTACAAAAATTTTAATATGCACTAGTAGTAAACGTACGCAAATTGATGAACACCATTTTACCAGAAGACATTCCTGCATTGAGTGTTTTGAGGATGTGGTAGCACTCTAAATGCATCCAAAATGTACAAGTTTTCAGTTTAGCTAAACTTTGGGGAGTGTGAAGGTTGTGTCATATGAATTATCAATTTCATCAGAAATTAATTGGACCCTTGTATCTTATGGATGGAGGCATTGTCACCCTGGAGAGTTCTCACCCACCAAGTCTTTTCTTTTAACTTATTACCCACCCAGGTTTTCAGTTGGGGGATGAATCCTGTAGATACTCTGTTGATTCAAAATGTCGGCTTGGCTATCGAAGATGGTGCACAATCTATACAGCTATGTCTGTAAAATCAGTGATGGACACACATTTTCATATGTCAAATGTGAGAAGCACTAAGTGACTGTAGAACTGCTAAGTGCACATCGGAATTTTCGTGGAATGGGATCTGGATTATTTTTGTTTTTTTTTTTGTTCCATCACAGATGATTAAAACGTGTGCCTTCTTAAGCACCAATTACAAAATTGGAAAATTAAACAGCGGTATTAAGACTGAAGTCAAGTGAGTGAGAACATTCTTCACACTCTTAACAGATTAATCTGAAATGTCTGCTTTTTTTTTCTTTTTTTTTTTTAAGAATTCACCATTGGGATACAGACAGGGCAGGAATATGTGATTTATCTACCCTAGTATCACGTTCTTAGCTCTCTATAGAGGTGGACAGGCATTAAATGAAAGCCCTGCAGATGGTCACTTTAATTCAGTAGCACGAGTTTAACTGTGCATTTACTGCTGTGCAGTGTGCTGTTAAAGCTCTGCAGTCTGCTGCCAGATGAACACAGAGCAGCTGAGTGAGCTGCACACCCGCCGGATAATCAATAAGATGGAGTGTCCTCTGTAATGCCAAGAAGAAAGAGAGAGTCGTGATGGATGGAGGCTGCACACAGCTGCTGATGACGGCTCTCTGCTGCTCACTATTCATGCCCTGTCCTAAAATACAGTCAGAAAAATGCGCTGCTCTGGCATTTTGGACGGTTGAGATGGACAGTGGATGGTCATGGTGTTTTGTTAATATTCTTTTTCTGTTTTTGGCCCAAAATAATCATGTTTTCTTTATTGTAACTTAATCATTCGATAAGCATTTGTTACGTCTTTGTCAGATTCTGAAAAAACAAAGGACAAACCACCTGAGTGTGCTGCTATTAAAACGTATGGGGGGGGACATTTATATTGTAATTGCAGAATGGTTGGAGACCTTTGGGTGCTGGTTTGCTAGTTCTGATCTGCTGGACATTTGATGTGTACAGTGCAACATAAAGCCATATGAAAAAAAAAAAAGGGAGGGGGGGGGTGTAATGATTCACCAAGGACATGGATTGGTACATCAGATAAAGCACCAAAATTTCCAAATGTACAAGACTTGGTTTCTCTTTAATTTAATTTGAGAGTGGTTACAGTTTGTTCAGTCTCCCCATGAAGTAAACAATACTTGGTGATTGGGGAACATGCACATATTTTTATGTAGTGATGACTTCTTTCACTTTAATAGGTCACAACTTGCTATAAAACTGAAAATCATGTCTTGAGTTATAAAAGTTGAGCATGAGGACTGTTTCAGTTTGTGCCACAGGCTATATTCAAACATTCAAAGCTAAAGCTCAGCCCTCACCAAAAATAGTAAACATTTCTCTGCGTTTATGTGTTCGATGCGTTTCCACACACTCCCACAACTTCCAACACATCATCCTCATCCAATCCACTCGTTTTCCCTTGCCATCGTAATTCACCCGGAGTCTGAAATATCTTTCTTATTTCCTATTGACAGGAGCTGGCAGGTCTTTTAGCTTGAGTTAAGCTTAACATGGCATGTTAGTAGCTGCTTGCAAGCTAAGGTCTCCAGATATTAAATTTATATTATGGATTACATCCATCCATTTTGGCAACTGTATATTCTTTTTATGTACCAAACTGTAACAGGATGAAACACAGATCACACAATTATTTGATAGTTACTGTATAGTTATAATAATTATATCTAGCTTCTTATGCACATATTGCTCTGCATGTTTATTTTTTTCTCTATAAATATGTGAATATTGTGGTTGATTAATGATAACTTAGAGTAAATATATCCAGTACTTTTACATCCATTCACCTTTAATTCTACTGGACCACTTTCACAGTTTCAGGGGTGTTTCACTTGAAACTCTATTGGCACGGATCCAAACCCAACAGCTTCTAAATGAGGTGTTTTGGACCCTGCGGCTCGTTCTGTCTGCACAGGTCAACAGTCGATCCAGACAGAGAAAGCGAGACTGCATGACCGACAACAGTGAGACAGTGCGTAGTTTGAGGGTTTGGTTTCTTTTTCAGGCACCAGCCAAATGCTCTGGGCGTGCTCATATTAGAGATTTCATTGTTTTGGTGGTAGAGTTTGTGGGTTGTTGCATTTGTGCCCGTCTCGGATTTACATTTTGAGGCGTCAAAGTTGCTATTGTGTTGTGCTTCGATGGTGGATTAACTGTTTAAAGATATGATAATCACATGGAGTGAGTCAGCCTGCATTTTAAAACCAGTGAGATGTTCATGATGGTCCTTTTTACTAATAACAGGAATTTAGGGGGAGCAAACATTATTTTGGAGGCTTCAAATGCAGATAAAGCTTGAAAGTCAACGTGCTCATCAGGCATTTTGCATTGCATGCTGAAACAGGATGCGGGTGTTTCCACCTCTGGCAATGAGTTGCCTGACAAAGCTCACAGGTTAGGGTTTTCTTTTTTCTGAAGAAACTTATATCCACAGATGGAGGATGTTCCTTTTTATTTAGACTGTGAGAAACCTGATTCACAGACTCGGGTGTAGTGGTTTAACTTTCACTTCCTTCCTCCTCCTCTACATCTCATCTTGTGAACAAATATACCTTGGTACTGCTGGTGGGGAAACAGACTTTAACTCAGTTGTGGCTGGAAATTGCTTTTCAGATTTATCTCTATAGTTGTAGTATCTTTCTAGACGTGAGCAGCCGTTTGCAGGGGTTTAGTCGGCTATGATTTACTGCCAGCAGAATGGTCAGACTGGATGTTCAGTGCTGACAGCTGCAGACTGCAGGCTGATGCTGGATTTGGTATTTATACCTCTTGTGCTTTTTGCCTTGAAGCTGCAGTGCTGTGAATACGATTAAAAGCAGTCTGACTGCAAAAGCTGTGGTACAGCTGTCAGTTTCTTCCTCATTTGCTTCTGTTCTTGCCTTCTCTTAATGAGCTACCATGTACTCCAGTGATATATTATTTTAGTACATCTGACTGAGGATGATCATCGTCGCCATAAACAAAATCAGATGACTTCCATAAATACCAGATTCCTTTCTTCAGCCCAACCCTTGCTTTGCTTCTTTCCACAAATAGGTTCTTCACTGAGCCACAGCATACTATAGTTAATCACATTTATTGTTATGAGAGCTCTTCAACTCAATGAAGACGTGTAGACAAACCTATTTTGATGAGAAATTGACTGTTCCCAGGTGAAAAGTCTTTGTTGAACTCTAGGCTGAACCAATATGTTCCTTGTTTTGAGTCACTTAATCCGTGGATATTACAGTCTTATTTACATAGCATACTTGTATTCTTAAACAAGTTCAGTTACTATGATACAACCCAAATCTCCTTCAATATTTCACATTCAGATACTAATATATGCCCTTAAGGTCATGAGTGCAGTCATTACATTAATCAGTAATCAATGCAGCCTCGACATTTTGAATTATACTTTATATATCAAACGTATTTACTTGTATAGAATTAATTTTCACTCAAGCTTGTGATAAAATATGAAGTACAATAAGATAGCTGTTAATTAAATATCGTCACATTCTGTGTGAAGTTCGTATAGGAAACTCTCCCCATGTATGTTTGTGTTTCCTTCATGCAAATGTCCTACTTGTTGGCAGCTAGCCTGGACTTGAATGACCCATATATCTGTGACTGCATCTGGTCAAACCTTTGCATACTCAGTGTGAATATATGGCACACTAATACTTTTTTTTTCCTTATTTACATTTAGGCAATGAGTTTCCAGTACGGTTACATAGTGATGGTGTTGAAAATATCATTAATCATTCAACTCTAGTGCAAATGAGTAAAAGCAAAAAACTATGATTTCTGATGCAACAAATTAAATACTAGAGCAGACTGTGATTAATTTGTATTTGATTAAAAATACATTTTCTGAGTAATTGTAGTATAACTGTATTTACAAAGACAATGCAAACATTACACCACTTCTATTTGCCCTTTGTCTCAATTCGGTTCCCTTACCTAACTGACAAACTACATATTAAAGATCAGGAGTTATACGTTAGCTCTATGCCACTTATATAATTCAAACGTAACATTGTAATTTTTTTGTTGGATCTTGAAATAAACATTTAGTAGAATAACTAAAATATGTTAAATAATGTGCTGTCTTCCACATTCTATCTTATTCGAGCTTTATGTATAAATCAAAAACTCTGTAGAATCGTGTAATTGCAACTTTATGATGGGTCATAAAATTCTTAAACCTTAAAGTGTATATTGGCAGAAATTGGGCACAATTTTACTGAACAGTCTTGGGCTTTTTTGGTCTTAAATTGAACTTGGTTGAATGTGTGTAATTGAAAATGAATATAAACAGTAGTCCCTCTTAGGGTGTCTTCAAACCTGGATTGATTGGAGCCGTTGTTCTGGAACAAGTCTTTAGCTCACTTTGATTAGGCATATGTGAAAGCAGTAATTGCGCTCCGTTCCAGAATAAAACAACTGAGCTGAGACTGCTTTGCACAGGTGGCCTCAGCTTGGTTGCAACTGCTCCGTAGAGCAGTTTGTTTACTGAGTGAACATGGCCAGTGATGGAAAAAGACCACTATAGTTTTCTCGACCACTCTTGAGTGGGGACGGTTTCAGATCAAGAATGTGAAGGGGCCACATGTCGCTGGGGGGATTATGTTGAGGGGGGGGGGGTCCGCACAATACGTACCTGACAGTGAGTACAGACGGATCATACAGCCACACAAAATGAAAGTCAAACTTAAGACACGGCAGTAATTCCTCTAAGACTCCTGTTGTGCAGCTCATTTTCCTTTTCCCTACCTTTTGAAAACGTTAATGTGAGGCCCCTCACCCACGCATACATATAAAACCAGGCCAGACTCTGAGTATGATGTGCTGCGATGTCACAAAGATTACCGCAAAACAGAGTGGCCCTATCGAAGAGGTGCCACTGTCAGACATAAACAGACAGGCTTCCATCGGTTTTACATGGGCATGGTGTTGGGGGCATAGAGTATTGTGAACAGGAACCGAAAGGGGTGATGCTCAACACTGTATTACATTTTAATACAGTACTCCCTGAATCGGAATGAAATTCAGGTGTGAAAACACCCTTTATGCAAATCAGTGGAGTATGTACACAATTAGTACAATCACCAATCAATGCATTGATACAGCCCTAATCATACAACATGAAGATTTTCTCTCTTGCCTTATGTTGTATGTAGTGCCATTTCTTTTATTTCCTGCAGGTATCTGATGCTGATGTCCAGTTTCTTCTAAAAAGGAATCTGAACTGTGTCCTGGTTGAATTGACTCACAATTCAGGTACAAAATTAAGCTTTTTGCCTTTAATGTAGCTGCATTCTCATTTATGTCTGATAATAAAAGCTGTTATTAAATTAGTCAAATTGTGGTTGGTGTCACATAACAGTCATGGTCTAGAGCTCATCTGTTCACACAAGATGGAGCAGTCTGATGTATAAAAAGGGAGACCGATATGAGGTGGACTCTTCACTACAGATAGATGACTTCCCCTTTACTGAATGCTGATTCAATCAGAAACGAGCTTTGGCAGGCAGCACTCTATGCAAGGTTTTATCTGAATTTAAAGTCTTCTGTGCCTTACTTTGACTATGCATATAAATATTTTATATTGGCAGTGAGTATTACAGGAAGCTGCATTGATGCAGATGTCGGCCTGAACAGCTTCACAGCCTTTTTGCTGTAGAGTTTTTGCTAGTATTTTATTCAGCAGAGATTTGGTTTTAAAGGATTACAACTTTGTGTATAGCTTTAGTTCTATAGGTCTAAAGCTATACACATGTAGAATTCAATATTATAAGAGTGCTGCTATTTACGTGTTTTGTTTTTTGTTTTTTTTAGTGCTGTCTAAAAATTCCGTGGAAAGCCACAATTTATGTGTTTAATGGTAAGCCTACCTTTATATATGGCTCACATATGTTGTATATCTTGTTTTTTTCGTATGCCATTTGCTTTAACAGTTGGGCTTTTATTGCACACTGCACACACACTTGGTGAGGTAGTGAATATTCCTACTCGGTGGGTGGTGTGTGTGAGAATACTGTCCTTTTTCATTGTAAGGGGTATGAGATCATATCCTCCTTAGCATTCAGTGTTTGGATATTAAGTACCTCTGTTATTTCAGTAATATTAGTCCAGTTTGTGTTATGCAATATAACCAGGCCCTGCAGCATTAGTTACAGATATTCAGTGTGTAGTGTGGAGGAGGAACAGGGCACCTATAAATCTGAGTGCTGAGCTGCATTGCTACAGGGCTTTATCCTACTGAAACACTGAGAGCTGCTGCGATGTTGACATCTCACTTAGTTGTTTTGTCACCATCACAGTCATTTCCTGGGTTTTCCCTCTATTCTAAGACTTTAGTGTAGCAGTTGAGCATTTTTTCACAGCAGGTCTGTTTAGATTTGTCTGCCTTTCTGAAGATAAAAGGTACCATACAAGCCCAAATAATAGCCTTTTTTGTTTCAGATAATCTTTTTAAAATCAGAAATGTGTTCATCTCAAAAGTTTGTTGTGTGTTTTTTTCCTAAGCTTATTTCTAAATATGAGCATAATATAGCATGCAAAATTATGCAAAAGTGCACAATTGGACTGGAATATGACCGATTGGTGGTTTGTGTATAACAAAAATCTGGAGTGTATTTCTTTTTAAACCTAGGCTTTAATGCTTACTGTGTTTGCAAACACAGCAGGGTAGTCATCACCTGGGGACATATTCCATTCCCAGAGTGCTAGCTTTGCTTCTCTGGCATGGTAATCACCACTGAAGTACAAACATGATAAAACGGAACGTAATGCAAAGCAACATGTGCCCAACCTTTAATTTGTCACACATTTTTAGGGCCGATTGTGATAGATGTCTATTGTGAAGTTGCTGTGGTGATGGTATATTGAGGGGGGTTTTGTTGACACATGAAAGCGCTGATGTTTTAACTAAGATATTGACATATCTGATTGTGAGGTAGGTTAACCTTGCTCTGCTGCTTGTATTGACAGTTCCATTTATGTAACATAAATACAGAATTGGTCTTATTGTTGCAACATTATGTGCCTGCACATTTTCAGTCCACTTGAGGACGGCCACTTCATACATGCTCTCCCTGTGCATATTTATGCACTGGAGTTTAGCTATTGTACCGTTTTGATTTTAAAAGCCTGCACAGAATTACTCGGAAATATGTAACGTTTTGATGGAACCAGAGAATACTGTCCTTGTGCATCTTCAGAGAGTAGCCCATACATTCCCCTCACTGCTTCTGTTTGCCTTTAAATACATTAAAGTAAGTCTATACAGGCCATCAAAGTGACTGTCAATTATTACTTTCTACCTTCCTTCATTTTGTCCATATTTTTGCAGATGATAACAACACAGGGAAATTTACTAGTAATTATACAACCATAAAGGTACGATTTAATATTCCGTCTTGTCATATTTCTTCAGTGGGTGTTAAACGTGTTTATTATCGTCTCATTTTGGTTCATCTCCTCCTGCTCTGCACTCTGCCAACCAAAAAAAAAAAAATCTTTGGCAGCAGGGGAACAGTTGGCAGCCACGAGAAATTCCAAACAGAAGACTAACTCTGTTTGTCTCCCCTGCAGTTCACAGCCATCAGTCATCATTTTGAGACACAGCGTAAACACCTCACAGGCTGCTCGAGTAGTCAAAGTAGTCTGTGGATTATGAGATTTATTATACACTGAAAACAAAAACTTGAATCTAGTCCTGCGTGTCCAGCTGGTGGTGGAAAATTAGCCACAGACTGGGTGGGTCAGAGTAGTGTTTTCACACCACTGCGGTTCTCTGCAGAGAAAAGACACTGTAATATACAAAACCATAATGCAAGAGCTGTCTGAGCAGGTGCTTTTGGGCGATAAGTTTTTTTTTTAAACTAGAAGACTTGGCATATTATGCTTTCAAAGAAATAGCCATCATGTTACGCATCACATCAGATGTAGACTGATTGAAAGAGCTCTTAAAGGTTTGTGTCACATTACACCTCAGTGAGAACCTCCTTATTAGCCACTTTATGACCACTTTAAATGTTGCTAAAGGTAATCCAGTCTTAGTTGTCTGGTCATTCAACATTTTAAATCTTCCTCCTTCATCTTTGTCATCCTCTTGACTGCATTATGTCTATGGATGTGTATCATTAGAAACTTATGGATACTACTATTTTTATCAATGCTGCTTATCGATTGACAATTGTTATTGATTCTTTTTTAGGTTTGGGTTGCAGCTTAATTTGTCAGTGAAATCATTCACTTTATATTATTATTTGTAGTATAGGCCTTGTTCGGACTTTTCAAAATTTTAGCCCTCTGAAAACGCTGGATAGGGATCACACAACGTTATGACTTGTGTTTTATCTTATGTTTATTTATTTTTACCACAGGTCATAAACCTTTAAATAGAAACCGATACATACAGTGGGGAAAATAAGTATTGGGCAACTTAAAAATGTATAAATTCACCCATTTATAAAGATACGACAGGTTTGTCATTTTCACCATAGGTACACATCAAGTGTGAGAGACAGAATATAA
>JAQQZY010000024.1:23048001-23063299 GCA_030068375.1 Ostorhinchus rueppellii | reverse complement strand
GGAACATCGGCAAAAAATTTCAACACAACAAATTTAATCAGGCACTTGGAAAAGACACAGAGAGGTGCATGTGGAGTTCAAGAAATGCAGCGAAGAGAAAAAAAAGAAAAGCAAACTCCAAAACAGATGCTAAAGCAAACAACTTTACAGTGCTCGTCCGTATAGTTGGACATAAGTATAGAAGTACATAAACAAGTAATTTAAATATTGCTCCTCAAGTGATCAGATCGGTTTATTTAAACTCACTGATCGATGATCGGCACAAAAATCGTGATCGTGTAAAGCCTATTTCATACCACCACACCAACAGATCCATTCCACAACACTGCAGAGGGGTATTGTAATCATTTGTTGTCTGTCTGTCCGTCTGTCCATTCAAGAACATAATCACATTATCTGCAGAATGCATGGACATATTTGCACCAAATTTCTACTGTGGATGCATCTTGGCATGGAGCAGAAGTCTATTGAAGATAGGTGACCTTGAACAATTTTTCAAGGTCAGATGGCTTTGTGCACTTTTCATATCTGAGTACTTTCAAATATAAATATGATGTGAATGCGTTTTACACAAAGACAACTTAATCTAAATTAAAGGGCAGTAACTTTCAACAGAATCTTACACTATATTGGGCCAAGAAGTATGAAGTCTGCAGCACATTATCTTTACATATTTGTGTCCAGGGCCTGTCTAGTATTGGCGTTCTACCCATCCCTAATTATCTCCCAAGCTGATTTAGATGCATTAGGGGTTTTAGCTTTAATTTCTGAATATTTACAGTTCATGCAAAACTTGTTAAATTTCAACACAGCTAAAATGAGCAATTCCTGAGTTTATTTTCTGTGCTTTGAACAGAGGTATAGCATATATTTTCATTTCCAGGATTAATTTCAGTCTGAGAAGTTTTAACGTCTTTACTGAATGGACACCTAAACAAATTTAATTCATTTCAGCAGGTTTTTTTTATTTATTTTTTTTAGTATTTGTGGTCTCTATAAATTCACAAATGTCTCTGTTCACATTGTGACTTGGTGCACACTGACACTAGCTGGGTTTCCAATGCTGTTTTCCATAAAATAAGTGATATTTCTACAATTTTGACAAAGTACTCATAGGTGTTTCTATTGAAGAGTATTTGGTTTCTGATGCGTGATTCTAGTAAAGTCCAGTCTTGCAACATGTCGTAATTCTTCTAAAATGCTATATATTTCTCGCAAGACACATGTTCATTGCACGATTTACATTTTGCACATTGGAAACCCAGCTACTGAACAGATAGGGTTGTGTGTACTTTGACATTTGCCTATCATTACAAGTCAACATGAGGCCTAATTTAGATTGTTTATATGACCTATAGAGCAGCCTAAAAGCCCATAGTATGTTAGAGGGTCAGTGTGTGAGTGCAGAGCTGTACTCAACTCCTCTGTGTAATTATTGTTTTATGTCCAAAACGTTTTATGTAAAACGTGTCCCCTGGATTGTTCAGATTAGTCATAGGCATTTCTTGTGTATACAGAGCGTAAAGCTGTACATAACTATGTATTAATTATTTTGCCAAATTACATTACAGTAACAGTGAGGAGTTGTAAAAATCTTTAGTCTTGATTTACTATCAGCTGCTATCATCCCCCTGTAAAACCAAAGTAAATTTAATCTCTGATCTACCCAGAGCCAGTTCACCATCAGTCCACACAGAGCCAGCGTAGCAGAAGTAGCTCAGCTGTAACTGGCATTTTCCAAGCCTCATCTTCCTCCTCCTGCAGTGTAGCACAGCCTGGTCTAAATCACCAGCAGCACTGACAGTGTGTTAATATCTGGGCGAGGATTCACCCTGCCTGGGACGTGTAGTTTATTGCCCGGTGGAGTCAAAAGATGCTTGCTAGCGTTCAGTCTAGTCTGTGTTGAGTTGTGGAATGGAGCGGGCCAAGTTTCCATTGGTGCGGGCCGGATGATTTGTCCTGCTGTTGGTGAAGGGCTTGGCTCAGCTACCACGGCCGGAGCATCCCGGGCTCATTTCCATATAAAGAGGCTCCTCTCTGGCTGACAGCGGGATGAGGTGCTCAGATGAGTGGGCAGCCTGTGGAGGTCCTGCCACGATGCTGGCTTTAATTAAGTGTGGCATTAGAGGCAGTTGAGCAGAAAGTCTGATCTGAGAGAAGCTCACCAGTCTGGAGGCCCCCAGCTAATCCACTCAGTCATTTTAACACAAGCAGCTAAAGAATAAGCACTTAAGTCTGAACACCAGAGGCTCAGCGTAGAAAATAAAGACCAGTCCATGTTGGCTGATTATTGCGTAACACAGCTGCCATTCAGAGATACAGCATGCACCTCTAAACTATTGAGTCAGCATTTCTCAAGTAACATTTAGCATTTGAAATATTACCCATTATAATCGGATTGAGTGAGTAAAATGAGCATGGATTTGTTTTTTAATGCATAAATGATGACGAGAATGAGTGTTGATTTCAGTTTCAGATGAATATTGTTTACAAATGTGGATGGAGTTGCAGATATAGGTACTTCCATACCCTAACAACAATAAATGCATTGGAGGAAAACATACAGCACATTTTCTGTAGATTAAATGAAGAAATATTTTACATGAACAGAGCACTTTTTTAATTGCACCCTTGCTAAATAACTTGTATTTATTTACAAATGTATGAATTTTCAGTATAACAAATTACAAAAAATATTAAACATTTTTCTATATTCACAACCCTAAATATCAGACTAACAGATGACTATGATCAACATTGAAGCAAAACATGAATATTCTGGTGTATAAAATACCAAATGGAGTGTAGCAGGAAAGTGTATTTGGTCCTATTCAGAATTATAATGTACTGTGTCATGTTCACCCATCTAAATGTTTGTTTGTATTGGCCTCATGCATAGTTTTTGATTCTATTCATGCAGAGTAGAAGAATTTAAGTGTCATCCACATGATGAAAAACATTGCTGTGAAGAGTGTAACTTGCGGCTCAACAAAATAAACATGTTTTTCTATCAAGTGATATGTCGTAATATTGCACAGCCCTGGATGCGAAGTGATGATACAGTTTATAGAAGAAATTGTTGGTTATGTGTTATGACACTTCAGAAAGATTTAAGTAACATTTTTTTCCCAGTTTTTGGTCCCTTTTCACTGCTCAAGTCATGAACTCATTTAAGGTCTTTACTCTCATCTTTCACAAGGCTAGTTTTATGGGTTTTCTTTTCTGTGTGTGATCTGTGTTGTGGATTCAGTTTGTGTTGTCTGTGAGGCCAGTGTGTTTGTCAGAGCATTTGAAGTTGTGTCATTAGCAGCAGGATTAGCGCTGCCCCCCTCCTGTCTGGCCATCTGGCTTTTCATCCAGTTAGATGGAGCAGGGCGGACCTGGGTTCAGCCTCTGATTGGCTGGACTGAGCACTTGGGGTGTTGAGTAACATTCCCGCCACTCAGGGTCAAAGGTCAGCCTGCTTGGTTGTGGCCTGTTTTCCCGACAAACAGCTGGAAAGTAGATGATGTTTTGTAAGAAGGTAATGTTGATTTTGTGTTAAGCAATGCAGAATCTGGATTCATTCACAGCAGGCACATATTAGTAATGAAAAATTTACCTACTGATGACAATACTTTGTAAAAAATGATCTACAGTTGATGATGATCTACAAGGAAAGGAGATTTGGTAGAAAAAGAAGTGTGTTGTATTGTAGATTCCTGTCGTAAACTCTCCAATGTGCCACTTTGTGCTTGGGATGCACCGAAATGAAAATTTGTGTCCAAAGTCAAATAAAATATAAAAGCTTGGCCGTATACCGCATATCGAATGTGGTTAAGTTTTTCCACTATTTTTTTAATGGTGCATAAATAGCCGAGAATGCATTTTTAGACATGTTTGTTAAAGAAAGTAAATGTTTATTGATTATTCTTGACATTTTAAAAATATTCCAGTAGACTTTACTTCTCAAAAAAAGCACGACAAAATTTTTCATTTATATTAGGCCTTCAAACAAAACAAAACATGCATTCCAAAAAAACTAAAGTGCATTAAAGTGGATAAACGCACGATAAATGTTGTACATCTCAGTTAAGCACACATCCAAGAAATACCGTTTGCTCAGTATCATGTAACAGGGCTCGGTGTGCTCCAGAAGCCTCCGAAAACCAACGTCCTCCACAACACTAAACGGTTGATCATCCAAAGCCATTAACTCCATTACCTTCTTTGTAATTCCATTTGTTTTGGCGCTGTCCTTTGCGAATTTTTTCATCTTTTCAAAGAGGTTGGCCACGGACGGAGTGGGCATGCTGGCACAAGAAGCTTTCCTTTTAGCTGCTGTAGCAGTCTCTCCCTCGTACTCATCATGCTGTTCAGGGTGTTTGGCTTTTAAATGACAAATTAAAGCAGTCGTGCTATAGTTCTTTGCAGTGGAACCCCCTCTAGATAGTTTGGTTGAACACTCGTTGCAAACTGTAATTCTTTTCTCGCTCTCCAGCACTTTAAAATATCTCCACCCCACCGACATTTTACTGAGGGGGAGAGGTCATTGCGCCACTGCACGTTGTTTGATTGCGTCCCATGCTACTATTTGGCCTTGCTTTTAACTCACTCCACCAAAGGCCGAATGTGGCTTGTTTTGCGATATTCGGCTGAATATATTCAGTTCCCAAATATTCGGTGCATCCCTACTTTGTGCCACTACAGAGAGCCTTGAGTCTGCCCTTCACTGTCCAGCTTCTGGATGCTTGACTCCAACACACAGTAAATGAGATGTAGATGGTGTTACTCGGCCATGTCTAACCATTCATGTGCAGAAAGATGGGTAGTTGACTGTAAATGTAACAAATGACTGTAGCTATTGGCAAAGTGACCATCAGCATAACATAAAGTTACTAAAATTTTGAAGAAATTCAGTCATTTGCCTTGTTTGCTCCATTGGAGTCATCTTGGCAAATAAAGGAATGAATTTTGGTGCTGAACTGTTGTTTTTTACACTGATAAAGCGGTAAAATTGGATAAGTGTACTGACAGTGTTTAAGGTTCGTGATAACTTGCTGATTTCACCCGGATGTCATGAATACACCGTTCAGACAATTCACAACAGATTTTTAGCGCAGCTATTGTTAACATAACCTGAACTAAAACATAATCTAGATCTGTGACTGTTCTCCTGTTAAAGGGTGCAACAGTATTATGGGGATTATGATGCAGCATTGTTACTTTGACTAGTTGAGTTTTTGAGAAGACTTTATGGCATAACACAGATGTGATGTTAACAATAACCTTTGGTGTTAGCCGTGGGAGCTTTATTGTGGTGATTATTGGAGTTAATTTTTGAATCGCACAACTACATACAATTGCTTTAAAGCCTCTCACTTTCATCTAAACATAATGCAAGTCCTTATACTGACTTGCACAAAAAGAGTGGGGACTTTTATATAATATAGAGGATCTTTGTCACACGTGAGTTGTGTGTTTTTGTGTATATTCATTGATTATATTTATCATGTTTATGAATGCAACCCCCTGATAACAGTAAACGATTTCCTACACATCATTTCAATCAATTCAGCCTTGTAAACATCCCTTCAGGTTTTAGAATATGATATTTGTCTGTTTGGGCCGAGGAAAAGCTATATTTGTCCAGCAGTGGAAATCCCAGTCAGACCTTAATCTAATCAGCTGTTCTTTGGAAAAAGCCTCCCTGTCAAATGAATTTCACAAAGATCTGTGAATATGTTTTCAAATGATCCTTCTGACAGATGAACAGACTCACTGGTGGGTGGAAACCTCCCTGGGCAGCAGAATACTTTTAGGTGATTGTTAGTATGAGGACATAAATTTTTCTTTTTTTATTAGAATTGATTAAATGTCTTTGGAACATAGTGAGTCACTTCTAAAATGGTGATAAAAGCTATCTTTATTGCCCTAAGGCACACGGTGTTCTGATGCATTTTTACTTGACAGCAAAGACTGATGCTCCTTGCATTGTTTGTCCGTTCTCCTGTGGCAGCTTAATTGTGTACATTGGACATTATGTGTCTCCATGTTCCATATTCAATTTTAATACTTAAGGACTTAAACATTTTCAACTTCGTTATATTAACGCTTTTCATATTTAAGGATTTGATTCATTAGATATACTGTTAACCTAAATCACAAATCTGCTCAAACTTTAATGATGTTTTTTTTAACTCTGTATTGAACTTGGCATATTTTGAAAGGGAAAAAAATGGTTTTGGACAAAAGTAGTGCTACAAAATATTTCAGTGCAATAATTTGACTGACACTGAGATTGAGAGTGAAATGATATCCAGCCCTACTTCTAAGTTGGTGACAGACCTTTCTGCATGCGCTATGTTTAGAAATTTGTGAGACTCGATTGTAATGTGATGAAATTTTAGAGCAGTAGAACGCCTTTTTTCTCATGTGAACCGTAGACATTGGCCAGAGAAATGGATCTGCACGCTGAATTAAATTGCCTTTTCTTAAGGCGAAGACACTCTAACCTGACTGCCGATCGTCACTAGAAAGGTAACCCAACTGATCAGTCGGCTCCCGTCGCCCTGATGTGGTAAAAAAATTGTGAAGGACGCACCAAATCATCTACCAACTTGAGCATACATTCTGCACTTGCTTGAGACATAAAACCGGAAAATGAAGGAACATCTCTCTGGACTAAAACACAGAGTTCACTCTCATCAGTCGTTGTCAGCAGAGTGTTCAGTGGTCAGAAAGGGTTGTCGTTGAACAGATGGCTAGTAATAAGAAGATACTGGCATTGTCAGCTCTCAGGCTTCTTGTGGAAGAAGAAAGATGTCACAGACGAAAACGAAGGAGAAATCACACTATGCTAACAATGCTAGCAGTGTTCACTTCATGGAATGAATGAAGTCCATAGACAACACTGACTAGCACTCATTCAGATACGATATGAGCAGTGAATATCCTATTATAGAAGACAATAATAGTGTGAAGTACCTTGACTAGTGAAACAGTGAACAAGAAGTTTACATGTGAATACAGCTATGCCAAGGGCAATCCCTCCACCAATCAGATTGGTCTGACTGAACAATGGGTAGTGGCCGATTACACATGTTGAATCGGTCAAAAAGACTGGCGACAGTATTAACAATGGCTGCTCACACAGACCACCTCAAAAGAGCAGCAGGTACTATACATTGCATTGATTGTTAATCCATTTTCTACAGATTTATAATACGAGTTTGGGTTTTATAAATAAAAAACATACTGTGCTGTGCACGAATACCCCTAAGCCAGAATGGATTGCAGTACTCTCCGTCCAGTTGGACAAAGGGTAGTGACAGAGTATGAAGCACCTAAACTCAGTGCAAAAGCACCAGAATGTCACTGAGATGATTCAGACTTCTAAGTCAACATATATACGTTTTGTTTTGTTTTTTCATAAATTGGGGTCAAGTTTGGCATTTTGGCTGCTGATGTGTGTTTTATTGGCAGTTTCACGGTTTTAGTAAGAGCAACTCCAGCATTTTTATGTATAATGTGTGGGGTCTTCAGTTATGAGAAATAGGCTACTGGCAAACTTCTCTTTGGTTTCATTATAGTGTCAATTTTAAAATTAACAGTTTGTGGCCAGTTTGCTAGATACTGCTCAGTATCAAAATGTGCCTTGTCATTGACACATTTCAATGTTTAATCAGCGTTATGAATCTCCACAGTAAAAGCCATGCATGCAGCACCGATAAGTGACTTTTAAACTTTTTTATTTTGTCCGCATCCCTCAGGTTATGGTAAATTGGTTTATTTTTATTCTGCCAAAGCTGGTTTGGGGGTGGGCCCAAGTTGCTGATACATAAATCTAAAGGGTTTTAATGAATAAGCCACATTTTGGCAGGCAGGTTTCTGTTTTTCAAGTTCTGAAACTACTTTGCATTTTTTTCCACACATAGTCAGTCAGAGGAGATCAAGAATAAAACTACAGATGCCATTAACAAAAAATGTGTTACAGTACTTACCAAATCTTATGCCTTACCAAATCTCATGCCTATCTTATTTCTAGTAGAAAAAAAAATTTCCCATCCTCTGTGAGGTAATGAAAAAAAAAAAACATTTTGAGTTTCAATAATGCTCAGATCAAAGCTTGCAAATCATCACCTTCTTAAAATTATTACCAAAACAACAAATTATTAGGGGTGCACCAATACCACTTTTTTGAAAACCAACACGAGTACGAGTACAATCATTTTAGTATTTGCTAATACTGAGTACTACCGATACTCCATATGTAGGCTATTCAGGGCTGTTTTTGGTTTTATTGAAAATTAGCTTGTAATAAGGTGAATATTTGTTGAAATAGGCCATCTAATTAATCATTTGTGAAATAATATCAATAGCCCTCGTAATTTTTTTTATCACATCATACACAACTGTCATTCAATGTGCTTGAGAAAGAAGAAAAATATTATAGAAAGTAAGACTGTAGATAACTAACCCTAATAATAAATACTACAGCATTCTCTAATGAGCCTATTCACACTACTAGGATGTAATTAAAATAGATAGATTTTAATTGCATCCTGGTAGCGTAAATCAAAACCCAAAACAGCCCTGCAAAAAGAACATTTCGAGATCAAAAGAGTTTAAACACACAGGCATAGTTACAGGTGCAGGGCTTCTCTCTCGCTCTCTCATATGTGCGCATTAGAAGCTGCTGTGTGATGCACGATGCAGAGTTGAATGCCTCGCGTACACGCTCTTGTTCACATGGTCACAGGACTTGTTGGGCTATTCGGAAGACTCGTGGAACTCCCCACCGGTAGACTTGCGGTACACTTGTCTCAATGCCTGAGCTTGACAATGCTCCTACTTTTGTTGGCAAAAGCGCTGCGGGAAACACTGGTGGTATCGGTGCATGGTATCGGCAGCTGTTTGACGAGTACGAGCATATTGGTGAAGTATCGGGCCGGTGTATCCCTACAAATCATATACTCATATTTGGTTCTGTTATTCAGAAAATGTAAATTATGACTTGGCCCATTATTTTAAAATGGTGATGAGATACGAGTGCAGCTGACACTACTTGTAATTCCTTCAGTATCTTCCAGTCAGTCCACAGTACTGTTGTGAAGATTTAACTTTTACTTTTATGTGTAAATGCTAGCTGGAGGGGACATCTTCAAAATGCAGAACTTAAAAAATTGTGTGTTGAGCCTCAGTAAACTCTTGTATCTTCACTTTGCTCCCTGCAGTGTTAACCAGGAACTTAATTAGCATCAGTGTTGTGTCAGTAAGGCTGTGGGCTGTTAACGTTACATCCCACCCCCCTCCCATTCGCTCCCATGGCTTTGCCAACAGCCCTGCATTGTCACAGGGGTCAGGGGTCATGCCACTTCATTCATATGATAAGTGGCCTAAAGGAGGCTTTAGAGGAGGGATGTGTCTGCTCCCTCATGCTGCTTGTCGCAGAGGGCTGCTGGGAAAAAGCCTCACAGTGAATGGCTCTGATCCCTCGTCAATACAGCCTTTATGTCAGGAGCAATAAAACTCCTCCACCCTCTTTACTAGACTGTCCCAAAGAAACACTCAACAGGAAGGAATCTTACTGATAACAAACAGGTCTTCAAAGCCTTAGGACACTTTTCATTCGGGTTATCTGTAGCGGTGTTACAAATCTGAAAGGCTTTAAATGAGCTACAAATACAGTTTCAGTGGCTCAGTCTTTTATAGTATTGGAGTAACAATATCCATGTATTTAACTTTCAAATGAGCAATTATTTAGATGGTTACCTTTATAATTGGTCATGATCACAATATAGTGACATTGTTCCAATCAAAAAATTTAATAAAAGTGCTTTTTTCCTTAGTTTCCTGTATTTGATTTGAAATTGAAAACTCATCTCATTTATTTCCCATAAGCCCCAATTTGAAATGGCTCATAGTAATATATGCATTACATAATGTCTGTGTGCAATATGAGTTGAGCACATTTCTTGGAAATCCTGCTAGTGACCTTGTTTTCAGTTTGGAAACTCAGGGGTTGTATTGCAGTGTAGGTGGACAGAAACTGAGACATTACTGCAATAACAATGTGGGCACCTCCTGCACCAACTGCCTGATTGGACTACATTCATAGCAAATTATCTGGTTTTTATGTAATTTGTAACAATTCCAGTAGTATTTTCTCCCCTGGTCACATATGCTGTATTTGTGTTTTGTGCAATCTCTGGTGAAATGACTAATAACATTTACAGGACTGCAGTGACACACACTCAGTTGTTGACACATGGTCATGAGTTGCTGAGTTTTCTCCTCTGATGTGTGTTTGCTGTTCTGTGTGCAGGTGACGATGTGGGGAGCAGGGAGGAGACGCGGGTTCCAGCCCTGAGGAGGCGTCCTGCGGCTGGGAGGAGCGCGGCCCTCCTGTGGCCCTCCTGCGGCGCTCCGGGACGCTCCTACTAAGATGTCCCTCAGCAGCGGCCCTGCAGGCGGGAAAGGTGTGGACTCCAACGCGGTGGACACATATGACAGTGGCGATGAGTGGGATATCGGTGTTGGCAATCTGATCATTGACCTCGACGCCGATTTGGAGAAAGACAAACTAGAGATGTCGAGCAGTAAGGAGGGAGGGGGCATGGCGGCCCCTCCCAGCGCTGTGGCTGCTTTACCTGACAATATAAAATTTGTTAGTCCTGTAGCTGCCGCACAGGGCAAAGAGAGCAAATCTAAATCAAAACGTAGTAAAAACTCTAAGGAGAGTGTTAAGGCCCCTGTGTCAGATGGAGCTAAGAAGGAGGTTCAGGGTCGGACCCCTGGAGACCCTCCACCCCAGAACCCTAACTCTACCCCTACTAAAGGAACTGACAAGTCTAGCAAAACCTCCCGAACCCTCCCTGCTGTGAAAAAGGACAAGGATGGGGTGTCTGGAAAAACTAAGAAGGAGAAAATGGAGGTTGTGGCCACAGGAGTGGTGAACACTGAAAAAGAGTCTGGGGCCACTATCCTACCTTTAGGGACCCCTCGTAGTGGCCCATTTGATGGACAGCAAAACCCTGAGTTGGCTGCAGCTGAGCAGCTTGGAAATATGGCACTGGACTCAGCAGGGATTGGCCAGCCTGTCACTATGACAACAGAGCAAGAGGAGGTGGACAATGGGGATTGCCGAAATCTGAAGAAAGTCGTTGGCGGTGAAAAGGTAAAAAAAAAAAATCAGCACACAAGATGTATATTTTTAACTATACATTTCATAGATTCTAGTTGCATTGTGCCTGTTGAGTTACAACTGCCTGCTCTTCTTTTACAAAATAGTATTTTTTTTTAATTTATTTGCTCTTAAATTTTTGCCTTTCTCTGCTCTTGATGCATTGGCTCGTGGAACTTAAGTGTGCTTCCATTTTAGCCAAGGCTGTCATAACAGTGTTACTGATGTACACACTTGTGGTTGAAGAGACAAACCAAGTGTAAAGCTGTGAGAGTACAGGCGATCTCACCTAATCCTGCTGATGACAGATCAGTCTTCTGCACTGCATTTGTCATTTTATGAGGTATAAATGTCAATGTCCACTAACATTTTTGAATCCTATAATTCAAATTGGGACATATCTAAACAAGACAATATTCCATATTTGATACATGTCCTGTAAACTGCACATGCTGATATTATTTTCTGAGTATGCATCTCAGTGGGAGGATTTACTTTCATTTACAACATACTGCCTCTTGCCAGTTTATCCTCAACTTTGTGCATTGACAAGTAAAGACTGCCATGGTAATAAAAAACGGCCACTGGATATGGAGAAATATCGAAATGCCAACTTTTTAACATGGTTTAAGAAAGGAAAATGCAGGGCATGTTCTCATGATTGAACAAATCTGCCACTGATGGAAGGCTTGGGGAGAAAAAAGTCACACTGACACAAAAACGGCAAAAATGACTCCAGATTCCAGATGACTACAGTTTTCCATATTTTGATAAACTACATATTTGGAGCATTAACCCCTTTCAAACACAGACTAGAAGAATGAGTACAGCTCCATAGAAACAGAAGTATCGTGTATTGTTCATTTTCACTGGCCATTGAAAAAGTTTAATGGGATGATTATGTTTTTCGAATAAATAAGGGCAAAAAAGGAATTGTGCATATGAACACAGTGCTTAATGGAATGATAAAATGCCTCCCGAAAACAAACATATCCCTAGTTCATCTTTCCTTATTGCTGAGATAGATGGGCATACAAAATGGCTGTGTAATTTTGTACTCCATTTAGCAGAAGGACGACAGGTGTACATTTTACATCGAGTCAGGTGTAAGTTCCCAATGTTATCTTAAGGTTGAGTATCATGTAATACAGTGCATTTTCTCTCAGTAACTGACTAAAGACGCATTAAATGATTCAGAGGAGGTCACATTTAAATAGCTCTTCATACAGCTCTGTGGATTCTCAGATGTTTGTACAGACAGCCGTTCCTCACTCTGGATCCTTAGTCACTCAAGCTGTATCTCCCACAGCTGCTGTTCACCCCAGCGTCCCTCAGCTTCTTACCAAATTTAGCTTAGTGCTGAGGTTTCCAGCCCTGCCAAACCATCCTGCTGGCCTGCGCTTCAGGCAGCAGCTATCAACCACTCAGAGCTGTCTGTTATCCAGCAGTACTGCGGCGCTCTGCTGCCAAGTTACAACAGCTACACTCCACTTGCTTCATCCAGCTGGCCGCCATCCTCCCGCCTCCTCTCCTGTCCATCAAACAGGTTTTACTGGAGACTTCAGTCACCTCTGGCCTCTCGCATATAAGCAGACATGATCCAGCTGCCCCGGTTTGACACGGTTTTTGACCTCATAACAGGTTGGCCATTCCAAAGTAGTAAAATGTTATCTGTCTAGTTAAAAACAAATCCATTTTGGCCTGATTTTTAAGTGTTTTCGGGCTCCCATCTCTCCTCATACGTCAAGAAGAAGTGTTTTGTTATGATAGTTTAGTGAAGTGGTCTGTATCACGTACATATGTATCTTTTTAGGTAATGGGTAGTAATTCATTTGGACAACAGTCTGTGTGTGGAGTTTAGTTGGGTTGAAAATATGAGGCTGGATTTTCCAATACATTCCTCGTAGAAAATACAGTTTAATTATCAAGATTAAGATAAGGATGTGACTGTACTCCAGAGGAATGTTGGAATATGTATCAGCATAATTGTGATACTCAAGTAAGGGAATTCAACAGAATACACAGCATGTACTGGAGTTATGAGTATTGTTCTGCTAAACAGAAAAAATGATCAGGATAGTTCTGAGGTCCTTATGTGTTTGTCCTGAACATGCTACAAAGCCACTTAAGAGTGTATAACCCCACTGTTATCATGTATAAAGAAAGCAAAACGACTTTGAAAAGTCAGATGCTTGAAATCAGAGCTGTGTGTGTCGTCATCATAATCCAGTTTGAGGAGTCGCTAATAATTCATTCACGACTGACAGGAGAATGATTTGAGGAATTTAGGATAGGCTGCCAGTTAGAAGAAAAGCGACTTGGTTCAGTGAAACCTCCCCAAATGGCTTTGTTATTACAAATTACAGATTTTCACTCGAGTTTCATATCTCACCGTAGAGCCGTCTCTGTTATCCCTGGAGTCCAAGGGTTTTAGTTTTGGCCTCGGTACTGTAGCTGTTTTTTTCAAGGCAAACATTTAAAAAGCAGCGTTAGGCAAATGTAGACCTCAGCTTTCATCCAGATCTAATTGGAAACTCAGAATCTTGTCAGCCCTGAGGGGGGGTTCAATGGGAACAAGATGATGCCTCTGATAATAACATTCACATTATAGTTTGTTGGGCCTTTTTATCTTTTGTCTAGATCTGTGTTGTCAGACAGAACAGATCCATAAACTTTAACCTGGTTAACGTTAAGGATTACACAGGTATTGTGCATCCATTTGCTGTTCTATTAGAGTTGAATGGACTGTTGATTTGAGATTAAACAAAATGACAGTCCTCTCTTTCCATTTTGTAAAGTGTCTGAATTTACAGCGCTTTCAAGATTTTTCTTCTTTTATCACAGTTGGGTTGAACTCGAAGCCTGAAATTAAGCAACACGTAACGTGACACAAGCCACACTGGTGTCAGCCGAGTACTGGTTTGAATTGTACAGTTAAAAGGCAGGAAAACCAGTGACTCTCAGCGGCACAGACAGAAACAGATGACACCACGTAGAGGACAGCTTAGACTAAACATGAAGAATGACCATGGAAAAGGAGCAAAGTATTCACTTCCTATCAGACAGTAAAGTCAGACAGAAGAGTTGGAGGTGGTGTTTTTCAACTCTGACAATGGTGACACCTTCTTGTTTTCCTAATCAATTTCATTCAGCCTTGATTTTATAGCTTGTGTTTTTAACACTGAAAACAACAATAAGTTATTTTCCACAAAGGATTGAACTTTTCCTCGCCTCAAAGGCCAAATCTTGTAAACTTGGATCTGGAATGTATAAGAACATGGCTTCTATCCAGGCTCTCTGGATATAAAATCTACAGCAGAAGACAACAGTTGTATTTTAGGTGGATTATTTTCAGGAAGCAGAAGTAGAAGAAGATGGGGCAGTTTGGGGGAAAGTGTGGTTGGAGACCGAATAATGTTCAGCATCTGACCTGACACTGCTCAGCCATATTTCATGGAAAATTAATGAACAGAGCAGGTAACATGTCGGAAACATGTCTATAAAGGATTTTGCAATTTGTGGAGTTGCAAAACATTTTTATTTGAGGAAAAATGTAATAACTTAGCTTTGGCTAATAGTAGTTCTGTCAGCTTAAATGTGGTGTTAAGGTTAAAAATCTGGATCTAGATCAACCAAACCCCAGGGTCCAGCTGTGATCACACACACTAATAACAAGTCCGGTCGGTCTGGTTCTTACTGTGGCTCAGTTCCCACTGCGCTGGTCCCGGGTCAGACCTGGCCCATTAACGTCCCCCTCCAGACCACCCCCTCTCACCATAAAACAGTGACTGCCCGTTCTGTGCAGACTCTGCTCCCACGGACCAGAATTCACCGGATCACAATAAACAGCAATAAACCACCATGTCCAGTCCTGTGTAAAAGTCTATGGTCCACATCAGTGTCAATACAAAACAAAATGAGCCATTTCTTCCTAATCTGCGAGTTACACCAGTAAACTTAGCTCAGCTCCCCATTTTATCAACTGTACTGCATCTAGAACCAGTGGATTCCCATGGGTCAATGTGCTAGTTAAATGAAAACGTAGATGGCTTGCTGTTACCTTGGGGGGGGGGGGGGGGGGGGGGGGGGGGGGGGGGGGGGGGGGGGGGGGGGGGGGGGGGGGGGGGGGGGGGG
>JAQQZY010000024.1:23024079-23037739 GCA_030068375.1 Ostorhinchus rueppellii | reverse complement strand
ATTTAAATATTGCTCCTCACATGATCGGATCGGTGATCAGTTATCAGCTTATTTAAACTCACTGATCGGTGATCGGCACAAAAATTGTGATTGTGTAAAGCCTAGTTAAAATTTTAAACATTTGGAAAAGTCATGAAAATACTCTAATTTGAAAAGACAAGAGCCAACTGGTCAGATTTAGAAGAGGACATTGAAGAAAGAGTGGAAATGCAAACTTGCTGTGGAAAAAAAAAAAGAAAAGAACTGGTATGCGTCAGTGTTTTTAATAGTGTTTCTATGGTTCATTAAAAAGCATTAAAAGTTATTAAATGTTAAAAAATTAAATACACTTAATGGGGGGGAAAGTGCTATTCACAATTTATTTTGATCATATAAACACTTAAAAATTTTGATTGGAAGTATAGTGTGGTAATTGATGGGGAAACACAGGGAATGTTAGCAAATGTTGGAAAAATGTAAGTTTCAGCAGAAGCAGAACTATTCAGAACCTGGTTAAAGCCCGTCAAAGTTAAACAGTCATAAAACCATGTGTCCATATATCTGCAGTTGGACATGGGCATTAAATTTGTTTAAAGTGATATTAAAAAACATTGCATTAGATTTGCTGATACCTGCAGAAACCCTATTAATGTATTGTGCGGCTTTGTTTTCTTCTGACTGCCCAACATTTTGTCTGTGGGCTAACGATAACTTCAGAGGAAAGTCATGCTTGCTATAATAAATTAAGAAGTTTGAAATTCTGTCTGTGAAAAAGTGAAGGAATGCTGTTGATGGTACAGTTTTGCAGTGAAAATAAGTCTGGAAGTGGTAGAGCATGCCAGAAATCTTGCCAATCGGATATATCCATCCTTGTTTATCTGTAGAGGCCCATTTATACTCGCTTTATGTATGTAAATAGGCACATCTGTTTTAAACATCGTCAAGGGTCACTGTCTTTGTTGAACGCTCATTCTAATGCAGTGGATGCATGGAAGTACAAAGGCCGCCACTCTGAATTCACATACTGGACAATAAAACAGGAAGAAAGTCTACCTCAGTTGAAGTGGTGCAGCAACATGCCTGATGGTGGTTGAAACCATGCTGCAATCACAAGGTTGATGTGCATCTAATGGCGCTGCCCCAGCATATTTTAAATTACTTGGTTGGAAATAATTAGAGTGCTATTTTAATTAAGTTGTCTGAAGTATCCCATCGTGAGAATGTCCCTTGTCTGTGATTACTGCAGTTCTTATTGTGTTGTGCCATAATTTATTTTAGAATTATTTTTATTTTTTTTTTTTTATCAAAGACTTAAGGTGATTTTCTGCTTTCTAATTGAAAGTGTACATAAATAAAGCACCACTATTCAACAAAATGTATTTAATAAAATATAATACAATTAACCAGCTGCCCAAACCTCCATGAAACACTCATATCTCAAGGTTGATCCAATTATTTTATTTATTTTTAATTTCACTTTAAGTTGAACATGGTTGCAGAGCTTCTGAAGTAATAAAATCCGGTTCTCAGGCTGCCTGCTTCTTTGTGACACTAACTCCCTTTGTGTGTTTGCAGGTTCTGCGAGTCTCCCACCAGTGATGTGGAGATGCGTAGCGGTCGTGGTCGGGGAAAAAGAATGCGCCCCAGCAGTAACACGCCTTTGAACGACAACAGCAACTCCTCAGACAACAAAGGCAGTGGCAGCAGTAAAACACGTGGTGCTGCTGCTAATAGCAAAGGACGGCGAGGCAGCCAAACAGCCAGCAGTGTGGAGGACGCCAAGGCCAGCCCATCCTCTGCAAAGCGCAAGACAAAACCTGCCTCTGATATGGAACCCACCTCCAGCTCAGAGGACACGAAGGCATCCAAACGCATGCGAACTAATTCAACTGGTGCTGCCTCCACCCTGCCTGGAGGTAAAACAGACCCTCTGCCCCCTCCACAACTGGACCGGACCTGTCCCTCCCCTGTACTCATTGACTGTCCACATCCCAACTGCAACAAGAAGTACAAGCACATCAACGGGCTCAAATATCACCAGGCTCGAGCCCATAATGACCACGACATCCGACTGGACCAGGATGGCGACAGCGAATATGGCGATGACCCTGCCCTCCATCCCGATCCTGCATCCTGCAACGGCGCCGCCATTTCTCCTGCCCGCTCCACTACACCTAAGGGCCGGGGTTTCGATGCCCCTTCCCCATCATCAGGGAAGCTGATGTCAAAGCAGGGAAAAAAGAAAGCTGGAGAAGCTGAGCCAGAGGTGACTGACGGCGGCGAGGAGGGTGTGTGTCTGACAGACGAGGCCAGTAATGATGGGATGGATGACAGGAAAGCAAAGAAGATGGCCGCCGGGGGAAAGCCTGATAAACTGACCCAGAAAGGCTTGAAGCCAGCCCGGCCTGCTGCCCCCACTGCCCCTGGTGCTCCAGCGCCCTACACACTACAGGCATCCTCCCCCGCTTTGGGTTCAGTGGTACAGTCCGTTCCCAAAAGCCCCCAGTTAAAAAACATCCAGCCTAAACCTCCTCCGCTGGCTGACCCCGCCTCTAGTCCCGCCCTCGGTAAGGACAAGAAGAAGAAGGACAAGAAGAAGAGGGAGGGAGGAAAGGAGGGTGACAGTCCAAAAGCAGCAGGAAAGAGGCCAGAGGAGGGTAAGAGTCCGTACTCTGAGTCCTCAGATGCTTTGCTCAATGGCTCCACAGAAGCTCACCAGAGTCGGCTGGCCAGTATTAAGGCCGAGGCTGACAAGGTTTACAGCTTCTCAGACAATGCACCGAGCCCGTCTATTGGAGTGGCCAGCAGAATGGAGGCTGGCCTTGCACCGCCGCTTCACCTCAACCAAAACGGGGCTGACAATGCATCTGTTAAAACCAGCAGCCCCGCCTACTCCGACATCTCTGACGCTGGGGAGGACGGTGAGGGGAAGGAGGGGATGAAGGCTATTAAATCTGAGCCAGATCAGGGGCCTCGAGAAGCGGCAAAGAAGGCGCTGTTCCCTCCTCAGCCACCGACTAAGGACTCGCCTTACTACGCCAACTATGACTCTTACTACTCTCCCAACTACCCCAACCCCAGCCCTGGAGCAGCACCGGCAGTGCTGCCTCATGTAGAGGGAGCACAGGTGAAGGTGAAGAAGGAGGAGGAGCCAGAGATAATTGAGGAGGGTAAAATAAAGGTGGAGCCTCAGGAGGAGAGGAAGGCGGAGCCAGGACCTCAGCAACCGTCAGTCATCCAGCAGCGCTCTAACATGTACTCACAGTCGCTGTATTACAGCCAGTACTATGTACCCCCCTATTCATACTCATCTGACCCAGCTTACCACCCCCACCTGCTGGCCTCTAACCCCGCCCACCGTCAACAATACGAGGAGAGGCAGAGGCAGGCGGACAAGAAAGCTGAGGGAAAAGAGCGGGATCCGTCTGGGAAGGAGGAGTGGAAGCAGAAGGCCTCTGTGCCGCCCACCCTGTCCAGAGCCCCTAGCCTCACCGACCTGGGTGCAAAGGGGGGACTAAACCCAGCCAAACCCAAAGAAGCCCCACCAGCTTCTGAACAGGGCAAATCAGTCATCATGGCAAAGGCAGAAGAGCCCAAAGCGCCCTCTGCTCAGCCAGAAGGATTGAAAATGAAGCTGAGTGAAGCAGGGCATCATGGGAAAGAGGAGGCCAAGCCAGGGGTGGAGTCAGGCAGGCCATCAGGTGTTGAACCCGCTATGTGGTACAGACAGGTGAGTGCACACTACTAGTACTAAACTACAGTTTCTATACTTATCTTGTGTTGCCCAAATACCAACCCCCAGCTCCTCCCATTAAAATGTCTGTATTTAAACCTACTGTAATGCCAGCTTTTGATTTTAGCACGATTAAGATGTTTTTTTGTTTTGTTTTTTCACTTGCAGGAGCCAGACTCCCGCCTGTGGCCCTATGTGTACCCTAACAAGTACACTGATGCTCCTAAACCACAGGAGGAGGACCGGTGGAAGGAGGACAGAGAGAGAGATCGCGACAGAAAAGGGAAGGAGGAAAGGCCACGTCTGAAGGAAGGAGTCCAGAAAGAGGAGGCAAAGGAGGGGACGGAGGGCAGGACCCAGCTGCCTCCAGAGGAGCATAGAGGGGGTGGTGGGAAGGACCCACGTCCCCCTCACATGCAGTTCTCTTCCCCCCTGGCCCAGCACCAGGGCTACATGCCCTACATGCATGGACCTTATGCCTACAGCCAGGGCTATGAGCCTAGCCATCCTGGATACAGAAGTGTCCCCGCTGTCATGATGCAGAACTACCCTGGTAAGAACGCAACACCAGGTGTACAGATGAAAACAGTGATCGTACTGACACAGTGACATGTACAGTATTCTTGGAAGTGTGCTTGTTGGTTCAGAGACTAAGAATATGACCAACTTCCTTTCATCATAGTCTTCATCCACCAATTCTCGAAGGTCAAAATTTATGGAAATGTGACAAAAGTCTTAATACATTTTAATCATCCTGGTCTCATGTAGCCACCTTGATCAGGGAGGATGGTTGCAATCAGGAGTATTCTGTATGAAAGTGGATATAAATGTACAAAAATCTATTCAGGAAAATATTAGCATCTAATAATCATTCAAATGGTTAATATTCATGAGTTAATGTTGTTTTTCTGTACATTTACCTGATGTGAGGGTTTTCTGTAGGTGATGTTTAAAAGTTTCTGTGAGGATCAGAAACAATGCAGTAACAGAAATAAATCTAGAAAGGTTTAATATCCATTAAATTTAACAATTTCTCTTAAAAATGTCTAAGTGCAGCTTCATCAGATTGCATTTCACACTAGCTACAAATACAAGTTTGCACGTATTAAAACTTTGATTCTGATTCAGTACTCTGGGAATGTGTGAATGGACAGCTCAATGGATAATTTATGTCGTGTCTGTGTGAAAGTTAAGTTTGAATCACTGATCAGTCGCCTTAGTTGGGTTGAAGAAAGGTTACCACAGCTCGTACAGTGAGCACCATGACACTGATCCATGTATCTGTCTGTCTTCAGGTTCATACCTTCCAGCAGGTTATTCGTTCCCCGCATATGGAGGAAAAGTGTCAGCGGGGGATGAGGGAGAGAAGGCCTCCAGGTCCAGTCCCACGGTGAAGCCCCCCAATGAGGCCAAAGCTCTGGACCTCCTGCAGCAGCACGCCAGCCAGTACAAGAGCAAGTCCCCATCCATCCAAGACAAGACACCACACGACCGGGAGAGAGAGAGGGACAGAGAGCGGGACAGAGACAGGGAAAGAGAGCGAGACAGGGAGAGAGAGGGCGACCGGCCGCGGTCGTCACCATCACAACGTATCCTGCCTTCACATCATCACCTGGGATACCCGCTGCTGTCGGGACAGTACGACCTGTCCTATGCCTCAGGTGAGACTCCAGCCTGATATTGTATTAACTGAGGAAATAGGAAAAGAATTATGTAATGTGTAGATGGATGGAGAGATGTACTTTATTTATCCCAAACTGGGAAATTACAGAATAGAATACATCGAATATTTGTGAAAATAAAAATTATATTTTTTTAATCAAAAATCAAGAATTTATCTATAAATAATCAATCCATCAGCTATATTCTTTTATTATCGGGGTTCCTGTTGGGTCTTAAAAAGTCTTAAAAGTCTTAAATTCACAAATCTGCGTTTAATAGCTTTAAAAAGTCTTTGAAAGGTTTTAATTTGTTACAGTAGGTCTTGCGTTATGTTACCATAAATGTGTTCACTATTGTGTTTAAATGTGTCTGGGAAATGTCCAAACTGCAGAGAAAGTAACGTTAGTCAACTCAGTTCCACCTGTTCCAACAATTTATACTAAAATTAGGAACCAATTATCGACTTTCTAGCCCCTGGTGAGAAATGACTCAGTACGATGGGAATTGAGGCATAAATAAATACATTTTCCTAAATTCTAGGAGTCATGAATTTTTGCCAGTATGGCCATGAAATGGGCTGTGAAATATGCATAAACTTTTGTTCTACGTAGTCTTACGAAGGTTTAATTTGTAGAATCCTGTAGGAACCCTGATTATATAGGACGGCCCTGTTCAGTTTTCATATTTTCATATTGCGTATGCAGTGATACCAACTGCATGCATACGAGCATGAAAACAAGTTGGCTGTGACAGATCTGTCTGATGGTTGGTTCTGTCTTGTAGGCCTCTCCTCTTCAGCCATCGTCGCCAGTCAGCAAGCATCCCCGTCCATGTACCCACCTCCAAGGAGGTGAGAATGGTAAGATACACACATTTGAAGGTTGTTATATTTATAGATATATAGTGTTTTTTCTTGCTGACATCAGCACACAAATAGACCATAGATTTAACATTAAAATACAGCTCCTACACTAAACTGCTTCGATTGCTTATAATAAATGTAAAAGTACTGCTGCACATACAGGTCTTTCTCAGCTGCCTGTAATGGAAGGAAGTAGTTCAGATGTTGTGGTCTCTAACATCATCTAGTGGTCGGACATCGTCCTGCCACACTGGTTATATGTAGCAATAATAATATTAAGCTAGAGCATTAAAACAAGGCAAACAATAAATAAGTAAAACAGAGTTATCATATTGTGGAATTGGAAAAGGCAGAGCAGAGGAAACTCAAAATGACCCAAAAAGTCATTTACATCACTATTGTTCACATTAATTTGGCACAACTGTTACTGATGTCCAGAATGACCTGGGCTCCTAAGCTTATAGTCATAGTTAAACCTCCAGTCACTTGATCATGATTAATGGTGAATTCTTATCCTTCTGCAGGCATACCTGATTGGCTGACCTCCACCCTGCGCAGAGTCATGTGACTGGATCACATGAGGAAGTATTTCTGTTTCAACATCAGTTCAATGGTGTTTGTGTAGGTTTGATTACTCTACCTGGACGTCCAGTTGGCCACTCTGCCCCACGTTGGACTGCTGTGGAGGCTTAAAGATCTGTTCTCATTGGATCTCACTGGTTCCACTGGTTCCAGATGCTCCGGCAGGCAGCGGAGGTTTCAGTTTCTCACTGAGGACAAAGTGGACCTGGCAGGTAGAGAAACTTTGAGATAATCCCAGTCTCTGGTGCTGTTGTGACACTTGGAGGAGCTCTTCTGTTGTTTTTGAGGTGGACGGGTTTGGACGGTGCTTGGCACCACCCAGAGGCGTTTACTGTCGATGTTCAGCTGTTTTTAAAGGAAGGACGGGAGGGTCACTGGGTGGGCTCTGACTCCCACCCCCCCCAGACTGTAGGAGCAGTGACCTCTGACCTCTCTGAAGCAGAGACGGCAGTGTAGCTCTGAACTCCACCAGATGTTGTCACATCTTCACCTGGAAGTATCTCAGCCTCACAAGAAAACAAAAAACACTGTGGACGGAGGAGGATGGACCAATCAGAGGGTAGAGTTTGAAAACCTCTGTTCTCGGACTGACAGACTGGAAGTTCCGCCCCTCAGACAGGCAGATGGGCGGCACCGCTGCTCCTCCTCAGTGTGTAGCTGTACTGTACTCTGTGTATGTGTGTATGCGTGTGTGTGTGTAAATACTGTACAGAGGAATTATTTTAAAGAGCCTGTTGGATGCTGTTGGATTTCCTACTCTTCTTTTTGTCTGGTAGCCTCTGCCTCTGTTTTTCTACTGTTGTTGATCTGATATTAAACCTGTAGCTGGTGGAACAGCGCTTGAATTCAGCGTGTCATTTATTCCATAAAAATCTCTGTCATCTTATGGTGCTCCATGTTCAGAAGCTTTTCTCTCTAAATCAGTGTTTTCTGTACGTACAGAATGCAATCGGATACATATGCTTTACTCGGTACATTATTTTCATGCGACATAATTTCAATTAAACTTTTGATTTAATCTCATATTGAAGTAAAATGTTCATAGAAATATAGTAAGAATACAAAGCAGTAATCTGAGTGGTGATTAAAAAATGGGAGAAGTCTCGAGGCTTCTGGAAAGAGGCAAAACAAGACACCTACATAAACTTGATTAATTTTCATAAGGAAAATTAATCCAGCATTCAGTTTTATGCATTAAAAATGATCTATTACAGTTCTGTAAAAGTATGCATTAGGCTACTCTTATTCCAGATTTTTATTTTTACAGTTTGAATAATCTTAATCATTTTTAGTTTGGTCTGTTACTTTTCCTTGTTACAGTTGTGCTCATAAGTTTACATCCTCCAGCAGAATTTGTGATTATTTGGCCATTTTTCAGAGAATATGAATGATAATATATGTGGTGAGTGGTTGGGTGAAGCCATTTATCATCAAACAAATGTATGTGTTCTTTGTAAATCATACTGATAAAAGAAACTATCCAAATGTCCCTGATCGAACGTTTCCATCCCCTAGTTCTTCATCCTCTGTATCGGCTTCTTTAACATCAGTACGGCTTCAACTTCTGTTGATGAGGCTCTTATTTTCTCAGATGCTAAAGCTGCTCATTCCTCTTGGAAAAAAACACCTTCAGTTGCTTTAAGATTTTGGGTTTTCTACCATGAACTGCGCGTTTCCAAGTGGCTCAATGATACTGAGGTCAGCGGACTGAGATGGACACTCCTTCACCTTCACTTTTTTCTGCTGTAGCCAATGACTGGTGGACTTGGCCTTGTGTTTTGTGTCATTATATTGGAACATCCAAGACTGTCCCATGCACATTCTGTCACAGTATGTCAACTTATGAGCACAACTGTATATGAAACGTATTTAGAGAACTACTAGTATAACGACTTCACTGTTTGGCCTTTAGTTTTATTCTACTTATGGCTGCAAATCTGTTAAAAGGATTTAAATGAGTCATGTTGATGGTCAGTTCGTATTGTACAATTATTTATCGCCATTACAATAATTTTCAGTCCAAACGGTTGTTTTTTCTTTTGTCATTTCCCCTGATGCACATGGATTTATTATATTCATCAAATGTTTACAGATGCCCACTGACCGCTGCAGCAGTTCCACTGGTTTAAATCAGACAAGAATAAAAAAAAAAAAAATTGTCTAGAGTTAACATGAACTACAAGCCAGCATAATATGAACAATGGTATGAGCGTCATTCAAGAGCTGATGTCACAATGAAATAGAAATAAAGATAAAGCACTGGGGAACATGCCAAACTGTAGTGTCTCCAATTTAATAGTATAATTATTTACCTGTGAGCTCAATTATCAACAAAACTATTGAAAGTAAGAAGTGATTAACAATTACAAGCCTGCTCAAAAAAATGTCACATCTGTTTATTTTATTTGTGTGTGTGTGTGGTTTTTTTTAATTGATTGTTGGAATTGGAGTCGGCCATGTTTTCATAACTTCCTTAGGGTATTCTTCCAAATGGTCTAAAAGGAGAACAGGATACATTTTCATACTTTTACTTTTTTTTTTTACATCCATAAAAACAGTTTAACTGGACATAAATTCATAAGTAATAATGAGTAGTTGCTACACACTTACCTGTCTAGGGCAGGATTCACAGATATAGTATTTTTACGCCCATGCAAAACAGCATTTTCATATTTCAAGGAGGAAAAAGTAGAATTTTCCTAGACAAACTAATAATAAAAAAAAAAGCTTATATATATATATATATATATATATATATATATATATATATAAGACTTGATTCATGTGTTGGGACTAAACTATGAGATCAAAGGATGAACAGAGGAGTATTTGGTTTTATTCTCTTGAATGAATGAATGAATGAATAGTTTATTTTGGTTTGTACATTAGTCACCACACACAGAACAACAACCATAACAAACCCCAAAAAACCCAAAAAAAAGGAATAGGGCAGAAGCAAAAGTTTATATTTTTGCCTCTCCTTTTCACCTGACACACACCACTTACATCAAACTAAATGTGTTCATCATCAACAAAAAGAATAACAACAAAAACCCATCTACCATCTGCTCTCAATATTCCTGAGTGATTTTATACTATACTATAATATACTGTACTTATACTTCAGACATTTCTTAAACTTTGTCAGAGAAGTGAACGACTTAAATTCATTTATGTCCATCCCATAATATCCCACCCACAACTGAAATACATCTGGATTTCACATTTGTTCTCCCTTTCATACATTCAAAAACATAGACCTCTTAAATGATCATTTTTCTTAATTTAAAGAACTCTTGAATGCTATTTGGGACAATATTATTTTTCACTTTATAAATCATCTCTAATATTTTAACATTTACAATATCCGGTAATTTTAAGGTATTAAGTTGAATAAATAAATTATTGGTTGCTTCATAATATCCTACTTTATTAATTTTTCTGATTGCTCTTTTTTGTAATTTTACTAATGTATTTGTAATTGTTTTTCCTGCATTTCCCATATTTCTGCACAATATGTTAAGTAGTTCAGAACCAAAGAACAATAGATCATGTACGGGCTGTTTTTGTTTAGTAAGTCCTTTGTTTGATACAGTATCAGAGGTGGGAAGTAACTAAGTAGAAGTACTTCGTTACTGTACTTAAGTAGATTTTTTAGGTATCTGTACTTTACTTGAGTATTTATTTTTCTGGAAACTTTTTACTTTTACTCCCTACATTTTTGCATAAATATCTGTACTTTATACTAGTTACATTCACAGAATAGGATCGTTACTTTTTCAAATTAAAAGCATATGACAATACGGAAAATGCAATAAATACAAAGGGAAAAGAGAGAGAAGGACAGGCTGTGAACATACCTGCAAAGCTGAGAACCCCTGATTACACCCATTTTCTACTCACTAACTCACTTTTAAAGGCTTTATTTTAGGCTTAAACACACGCCATCAGTAAATCTGTCACATGTGCTGCTCAGTGACGTCTGTAACCGTATATAAAAAGAGCTGAAGTTCACTTCAAAATAAAACAACTAATCAGATGATATAAAATTACACATCATTAAATGTCCTGAAAATTATTTTCATCCATAAATCTTTTTTTTTTGACTTCCTTGCTGCTACCCACCTGTATTTTGTTTAATTTTACCTGTGTCCGTACCCATGAACATTCTGATGTGATTATATGATTCTCTCTAGGATTTTGGTTAAATTAATATTGTATCATTCATGGCAAAAAATGCAGTTTTATTTTTTACTTTTGTACTTTATTACAATTGAGAAGTTGTACTTTTTAACTTTTACTTAAGTAAAAGAGTTGAATCAGTACTTTTACTTTTATGAGAGTATTTTTTCACCCAAGTAACTGTACTTCTACTTAAGTACAGAATGGGAGTACTTTTGCCACCTCTGCAGTAGATTTGGACTCTTTACTTCAGTGGAGACTCAGAGCCATTTCTTTCACAGTGCAGTGGAACCATAAAAGTTCTAAGTTGAACCTGTATTTTACGGGGGCGTATGGGGCCTTTATGCCACTGCTTTTGTCTGCAGAATTCAGTGACATCAAACATTTACATGTGAAAGCTCAGGGAAGTGGAGGCTCACTCCTGATTTGGCCTGGTACAGATCTACCTACCAAAACCCACGAAATGTCCTTTTGGAATGACGAGTAAATTGATCTTGGAGGAACAGGTTTTGCAGCTTGTGTGAAATCACTTCCTGATCATCAGTGTTTATGTTTGGCCAGAGAGAGGCGCTGCTGAACAACTAATATCCCAGTGACACGAAGCATCGACTTAAATACAGATACAGCTCCGGAAAAAAAATAAGAGACCACTGCAAAATGATCACATTCTCTGATTTTATCATTTATAAGTATGTATTTGAGTAAAATGAGCATTTTTGTTTTATTCTCTAAACCACTGACAATATTTCTCCCAAATTCCAAATAAAAATACTGTTATTTAGGGCATTTATTTACTGAACACGACACAGGGTCAAAATAACAACAAAAAGGTGCAGTGTTTTCAGACCTTAAATAATGCAAAGAAAACCAGTTGATATTCATTTCTAAACTACGCACACTAATGTTGGAACTTGGGAAAAGTTCAGACATCTATGTTTGGTGGAATAAATCGGATTTTCAGTGACAGCGTTCGTGTGTCTTGGCTCTTCACTGTTGTTGTTGTTGGATGGTTTTATGCAGCTCCTGGTACGAAAATTCAAGAAGCTCAGATATGTTTATGGCTTGGATCATCCATCTTCTTTCAGAAATGTTCAAGGTGGGTTTTGGTCTAGAGCTTGGGCTGTCCATGACAAGGTTTTCACCCCCACCACCACCTCCAACACACACCCACTGCACTAAGGAGCTCCATTAGTGACAGGGTGATAAACCCGAAGTGTGTGAAGGAGAGACATCACAGGTCTATCCTTCCTGCATATCTTATCTTATCTTATCTTATCTTATCTTATCTTATCTTATCTTATCTTATCTTATCTTATCTTATCTTATCTGATCTGATCTTATCTTATCTTATCTTCCCTCGTTTCGTCTCATCTTGTCTCATCTCGTCTTACCTTGGTGGTCCGTCATCCACACCTTTATGGACCTAGGTGAGTCCAGGAGCATTGTCCTGATAGAAAAAACAGTCCTCAGAGTTTGGGAACATTGTCAAAGCAGAAGTCCAGTAATTTTCAAGAGTTATTTTTGGATTCCAGTTACTTTTGCTGTACTAACAGCACTGATTTTTGCCTATTGTAAGAAGATAGTGATGGTCACAGTAGTGTTTTTTATACTTCTCCTTCTTAAATAAGGCATGGATCAGGTGTTTATTAAGTAGAACTAGAGAAGCACTCGGAGAGCACAGACCTCCGCCAAGGCAGTGTTTGTACTTTCATCCACTAGATGGCGCTGAATGTACAGATCACCACCAAAATCTAATCATCTGTTGCATACCCCATTTCTGACAATCTGTGAACATTTCATGAAAATCCGTCCGTAACTTTTTGAGTTATCTTACTAACAGACAAACACAGACAAACCAACACCAATGAAAACATGAGGTATGTTTGTGTCAGGAGATTGCAGCGGTCTCTTAATTTCTTCCAGAGCTGTAGTTGCACAGGTAGTTTTATTTGTAACTTAAATAAATCACACATGATTGAGTTTTGTTACTATTGTACTTAGAAATGTTACCAAAAATCTCATTACATCTAACCAAACACTTTTCAGAGCTGACTGTGATTGTCAAGATCAGAACACTGCAAAGTACTGACACACACACTAAATAATTCAGCAAGTGAATAAAGTAACAGTTTTCAGACAAAATAATCAAATGATAAAGGCAAAGTTTACAGAAATCAACCGGAAACAAATATCTGCTGACTCACGCAGCTTCTGCTTGGGGTTTTGTGAAGTCACTCACAGGATGTTGCAGAGCAGATTAAAAGAGCACAGAATGTGGGTTGGTCACATGCAATAACCAATATTTTATTTCAAGAAAGACTAACCTCAAGACAACCTTAGAAAACCTGAAGATTGAACACTTCTCATGGTTTTCCATTGTGTTTTTAGAATGGAATGAAACTGAGCATCAAGAGATGACACTGTTATAGTTGTTCCATCAGACTTTCCTCTAACACTGTTAAATGCATTTGACTTTAAATCTCAGAAACATCTTAAAGCTGGAAGTTCATGCCACGACTGTAGCAATGACATCATCCATCCATCCATCCATCCATCCACTTTCTTCCGCTTCATCCGGGGCCGGGTCGCGGGGGCAACAGTCTAGGCAGGGATGCCCAGACTTCCCTCTCCCCAGACACTTCCTCCAGCTCCTCAGGAGG
>JAQQZY010000024.1:22869285-22886538 GCA_030068375.1 Ostorhinchus rueppellii | reverse complement strand
AAGAATTCAGACCCAAGCAGAGCATTTACAGTTTATGTAGAGCACAGGGACATGTTTGAAAATGCATAATTCCATTTTAAAAAGCAAAATATCACTCCTTTAAACCCACTGAGGAGTCCCATTGTAATGAGATTATCAAAATGTATACCACTTTGCCTGTCATTAGTCAGAATGTTGGGGGTGTATACTTCTCTCTGTCATGATTAGATCATTAAAACTGAAGTCAGTGTTGCAAACATATTACTAAACATATTATGTATTTGGAGGTGGTTTGAACTACCATAAATCCAGTTTTATTTACAGGGAAATCAAATAAATCTGATAGGAAAATACATTTCTGATACATAAATCTATTTTCAGTTTTGTTTTGGTTTTTACTTTTGTATAGTCTTTGATTCTTGGTGATATATTGGATAATTTGAACATTTATTGAAATTATACCATTTAAGAAGTTTAGAGGGGAAGTCACTACTTGTTGGCGCTGTTAACTCACAAACATTTGACTTCTAAGTTTGACTATACAGTGGTTTATACAAAATGATAAACCAACAAAAATATAGCTACAGCGACGATATCCGCCAGCAAAATGTAGAGGAGTAAAAGTTAAATGGCACCAAAACAAACACCCAAAGTATAAGTAAAGTTTATACCTCAAAATCGTCACATTTCATCACTAATGATCCCCCAGCTTTGAGAAACACCCAATCACTTATCCATATGTTAAAAGAAAAGACGGCTGCTTATTAAGTCGATTCCTGGTGGAAGTTGAAACGAGAAAAAGAATAGAAGAACTGCCCAGAGCCTGGCAGGGGATCAAACACCCAAAGAAGAAGAAATGATCAAAAGATCCAGGACTGCATCCTGCTGCAGATTCACTTCTCTGTTGTGAATACCAACAGCCTTCATCCTCACTTTCACAATAGCAACTCAGCAGTATTTTAGGGTGGTTTGGCGGGGGTATTTGGAAGAGGGTGAGGCTATTTATTCGGACATTTGTTTCCTTTGATCCCATAAAGTTACAACTGTGGACCTAATCATGCCCTGAAGCCCTGAAGGAGCAAGTCAATGGATTTTAAACCTCTTACTTCACTTCTTTCTTCAGATTTATTTATAGCTGCCATCATGAATGGCTGCAATCCACCAGCTTGCCCCCTGGGAGCTGACATAACACTCAGATTTAATGCGGGGACCATTTTCCTTGTTTACTTTCCATTCTCTGCATGCCCACTGCCAACTTCACGTCAGCACAATGCTCTTATTGTCACACTTCTGCCTCGCTCACAACAGGAGGATTTGGACACTGCTGCTCTGACTCTGCAGACCGGATGTTTACCACCAACAATCCGCTCTGTTGGAGCCCGTAAATAAAAATTTTAAGATCATGACAGAATTTTTAAACAAGTGCATGCTCATATTCTTATGTAATGCACGGAAGTTTCGGAGATAAACAAAAAATCAGTTTAATTTTATTGCTTGAAAGTTGATGTAGTTTTGTGTGATAGTATCAAATGGTGGATGTAACTTCTATTTAATTTCTATTCTTCCGTAAATACACCACATAGGTAAAAATAATCCCCTTCAATCATCAACAGTGACCCTCAGACACTGTGTGGGTGTGTATTTACGTCACAGAACCTTTTGATTTCTTTTTATATTCAGTTAAAGCTGAAATGATTCAATGATCAATCGTCTTGAATTGATTAAAAAAAATGTTCCCTTACAATTTTCTTGAATCAAAGCTTCATTTCTTTAATTTCACTGCCGCTAAACAATGGTTCCACTATTAACAGTAGAAAAAAACTGAGACACTCAAAAAGTTACCAAAAAGTTCAAAAGCCTTTATTCTCACAGGGCAAATGAGGTTAAAATCACGCTTACGCGTTTCGGCCCTTTGGCCTTCGTCAGGGCAAACTCGAGAGGTCTGTCTCAGTCCAGATTATAGATAATGGTTCCACTATTGTTGCTGTTTCCCACAGGCCGTTTTTGTGATGTACAAGACAGCACGATCAACACAAACAGCATTTATTCCTTTTAACCCCCTAATGCTGATTGTCGCGAATTCGCATCAAACCGCTTCAGCTCCAAATGAATGAACTGAATTGACCATGCTGGCTTTAACCCCTTGACGCCTGAATTTATTTTCATAATTGGAAATAAATTCAGGAATCAAGGGGTTAAATTTTTAATCTTTCACACAAACATTAACCCATAAAGACCCAAACTCGCACTTGCGACCAAAACCATCTACTGATCTTAAATGTTTAATACCTGTTGATCCAATTCTCCTATCAATACATGTAAATAATTGGTGTAAAATGCAGTTTGTCATCTTTTCATGGTCATCAGATATGACCTATTTGGACATTCAGAGGCTCTGTAGTTACCATAGAAACACCGTCATCTTCTACAACATTGATTCACCAGTAAAACCCATGGAGTTGGATCAATGACAGTGGATGGAGACACTTGGTTTATGTTCAGTGAAAAATACATTTTAATAAAAAAAACCCTTTTTCTTCAGTTTCCTCTGTTTTTGATATAATAACCTTTAGCTTTAATCTGATCTTTACTGGACATCTACGTGATCAGTAAATTAAATAATGGAAAATACCTGATTTTGACTGAGAAAAATGTAAAGTACAGAAGATAATATTGTAATAAACGATGATAAATCAGTTAAGAATTGTTAAATGGAGGAAAAATTCATTTAGGAACTGACACAAAAGTAGTACTGGGTCTTTATGGGTTAAAATATTTGGATTTATTTCTTTAGATTGTAGGCTAGTTCCATTTTAAGTTGTTGGTAAGTTGGGAAAATTTGTTGAGACTGCAGTGCACGTATTATTTGCAGATGTCATTAAACATGTTTGTTGTTGTTTATATTTATAGGTCTTTTTACACGTACTTTTATACTGTTGTTATTGTTATTTCTATATAGATAATTTTTATATTCCATTTTACTTCTACACTTTTTGTGGTTGTTTTTTCAGCTGGATCTACAATAAAAGACAAGTTGTTTGTCATTTTCAATATGTTTTTCACATTTTTACTATATTTTTTACTTTTACAAATAGTCTAATTCAGTGGAATCAAAGAAAATAACAGATAGATTAATGGATTACAAAAATAATCAATATCTGCAGGTCTATATTCAGGCTTATGATGTGCTTGGGATGAAATGTTTCTAAGGGAAATGGTCTCGCATGAATCATAAATGCCTAAATATAAATGACTCATCTACGGTCCTTGGTTTCCATGTATGTGTTTACAGTTGTATTCTGACGTGTCCAAAACTACAGCCACTTTGGCATCTACCCATGTACACGTATCTATGGGATGTATGACCTTCTACTACATAAGCACCACTCACTAAGACCTATGTTGTTGTTTTTCATTTGGTTCCTGCTGCTGTTGAGTTTTTTCTTACGTCAAAGTAAAGATGTGATGCCTGTCTAACTTTGCACTGCCCTGAACTAGGAATTCCCATGCTTGATCTCTATTTATACAATGAATTACCGTGGTATTACATGGCCTGTTTACAATCTGATTTGTCCTTGAGAAACCTGCCTGACAAACCTGCATGTGGCCTGTTTGTTTACCATCTGGGACAGAGGATTTTAAGATGCAGCTCTTGTGAGTGTCAGAAGGGTTTAAGTTGTGTTTATATGATGGCTGGAGACACTAATACCTTCATCTCTCAACACTAATATGAAATATAAATAGAAGCACGGCAGGAACGGAAATATATTCAAGTGTGTTATTTCCTCAGCCGTTCTTAAAAGTTAAATATGAGCAGGAAATTGGAAAAGGCTCCATCTCTCTGCCACCGAAGGGTTTTTTTAACACAGATTCATTTTGTCACTTTAGGTCTGAATTATTCTGGTCATTTGCAGACTGGTGGGTCATTGATCCAACCAAATCACTTCATCCATACTCAATCTGCTCACTTTTTCTGAGGATCGATGATGTTGTAAACATAAGGAAACATTGTTAAAATGTGTTTAGACACAAGTTGAAACTATGCTGGACTTGCATCACTCTCTTGATACTGTACATTATATTCAAGACCACCTAAACTGAGTCAAACTCAAGACTGAGAAAAGAATTTATGAAGACCAATACCAGACTAGATACACAGCAAAAACATTATGACTCATTTTTTCAAGTATTACAGGCTGGTATTTTACGATATTCATTTTCTTACCTTAACGCTGAAATGACATCATCTCAAGGTGATTAAACATAAAGAATTCTAATTGATTTGCCAAAACGGAAATGCTAGAAAAAAGTGTTTGTCATCATTTTCCTTCAACCTTTCAACATTCTCAAGGTCGCACATCACCTAAGGCAGCGAACCTACATTTCACTTAAGTGAAATGTAAGTGGTTTGTTTGTAAATCGGATGGCTGACTATAGTAATAGACTCAAAAAAGCCTGTGTAAAGCTAAATGAAATATCAAAACATTTTACAGCCAAACCAAAAAACATGTTGGAGATTTTATTTTTGAAATCACATTAAGGACTAAAAAAAAAAACAGACAAAATTGAGTAGAAGTGCAATTGAGATTGCAGAAAGACTGGACTGATCCTGAGTGATATTGTATTGTACTATTTGTATTGTTCAATTTGTAAAATTACCTTCAACAAAGTAAAAAAAAAACAAAAACAAAAAAACAAAAGAAAAGAAAAGTAAGATTTATGATTTGTAAATAAAAGATAATGTCAGTGGCATCCCCCTGTTAAAAACTATATATTCAAGATGAATCCTAGAAAATGGGAATCTCTCTTACATTGCCATTTCTTTACTTTTTTTTCATAATTATTGAAATCCACACTTGATGATCAATCTACCAGTATGCAGAAGCTGTTTAACTGAAATTGTATTTTTTATGCTATAATAAAATAATTACTGTCATCCATTAATTTTTTACATTTATTGTTTTACAGAAAAAATTGTAAGTTCATTAGTATTTCTTGATTAACCCTAGAGCATTATTGCCAGGTGATTTTCACCTGAGCAAATGTATTTGCAGGATTTTCAATAAGTTGCATTTGTCTGAGTGTCAAGGAGTCTGTGTCTTCACCAGAGAAGTCTGATGTCGTAAGAATGGGTGGACCAAAGACTAAGTTTACAGTATCATTATTATTATTATTATTATTATTTATTTTATTTATTTATTTATTTTTTAGGAATTTTTTGTTCTCAAATTCCTAAGGTTTCAGTAAATTTGGAGTCCTACATGTCCTCCCATGACATTTTTTTTTTTTCATTTTGTTAGACATGCCACAGTTGAAAATAAAAGAAAACCACTCTAATTTGTCATGTGTTGTCACATTTTGATCTATTTTTATGACAAGTGCTTTTTATTGGGTATATTATATCCGGTAAAAATCACCCGGCGATAGTGATAGTGTTACTTTTTATAGCGAAAGTGTTCTAGGGTTAAGATATCAAATTAGAATGATTTACTTGTGTGCCTGAACAGAAAAAAAATGTTTTAGTGGTTGACTGTTTTGAGAAGTCACTGAAAATGAAAGGTGCAGTAAAGCACCTCATGATATTGTATGGTCTTTGAGAAAAACAGGGAAAGGTGGTCTTGTAAACTCATTGAGCACTGTGTCTTTAATGAATTAACAGAGCACACAGCCATGCCCCTCTCAAGCTGAAGTACATGAATGAAGTAATTAAAACTTCATAACATGTAACCCCTTGATGCATGAATTTATTTCCAATTATGAAAATCAATTCAGGCGTCAAGGGGTTAAAGCCAGCATGGTCAATTCAGTTCATTCATTTGGAGCAGAAGTGGTTTGATGCAAATTCACAACAATCGCCATCAAGGGGTTAACATGGTGAATAAGAATGTGCAGCCTATGTATATCAAAAATAACCAACAACACATGATTGCAGTGATAATTTAGAATAACCTTGTATTGGTCTGCACTGACCTTTCCATCTGAAAGGAACAAGTGGACCCTGATAAGCCAGATCAGTGCCCCTGTAGTAGAGCAGATCCACCAAATCCCGTCACTGTGGGTCTAATATTCACGCATGTACCGCTGACATGCACTCACCCACTTGAGGAGAATATGGAGGATGACTCATCGGACCAGATCAGGTTTTTTTTCCTCTGTAGCCTAGTGAACCCTCAGACATGTATTCATCTAGCTAATGAAGGTTTAAGCGCTACAGTCCCACATTAACATCCTGTGTGTAACTATCAACACACTGATCGTGCTCATAATCCTAGTTCATAATCATACTCTGCATCAACTTCCGCAGCTTCCTGTGTAGAATCATCTGCATGTCAGAGGTGAGAAGAAGCACCGTATTAAAGAAAGGTTTTAAGGTATCTCTAATTGCCACCCGAGGTCAAAATATACACAAGATTTACAAAAGTACCGAGAAACACTGTAAATTTGGTTATATTATTACAGTCTTTGTGTTATTTTTATGTTGTTTTCATCTTTTACATAATTTTCATGTCACATGTTTTGTATTATATCTGTCTTAATGTTGTGAAACTGTATAATGATGCCAAAGAAAAGCAATAGAGAACTTCCCTCTACTGCAGTAAAACTAAATGATCCAGCCTGTTTTGAAAATAGGAGACACAAGTAACAATATCTGTGTTAAAACATGGATAATAAAAGGCAAAAGTTGATAGAAAAATTAAAATGTGTGTCAGGTTTAATCTCTTGCCTGTCCATTTTCACTTGTACTGAAACAAAGAAGCTAAATACTTCTAATACTTCTACATTTACCAGTTGATTATATATGTAAGTATTTCTTCAGTAAAAAACTGCTTGTTTTGTGGTGTATTATGGAGGAGCAAACCTGCCATATTGAAAAATATATATAAAAATGGCAATAAAGCAGGTACAGTCCTCCATTATGTATATCCTACAGCTACAGTTGCGAAATTAATCCAATCACAATATTCGCCTGTGCAGTTATATAATCAGAAAAAGAGAGAGAGAAAAAAAAAAAAACACTCTGCCTCTGTGTGTGGTGTTTTGTGATGTTTTGGACTCAGTGAACAAAGGGAGAAACTGTGTAAAAAAAAAAAAAAAAAAAAAACTGTTAAATGAAAATCAACAACTTTTTAATCGTACTCGTACTCGTCGTCTTCCGCTTATCCGGATCCGGGTCGCGGGGGCAGCAGCTTCAGCAGCGAAGCCCAGACGGCCCTCTCACCAGCTCTTCCGGGGGGAATCCCTTGGCGTTCCCAGGCCAGCCAAGAGATATAATCCCTCCAGCGTGTCCTGGGTCGGCCCCGAGGTCTCCTCCCGGATGGACATGCCTGGAACACCTCCCCAGGGAAGCGTCCAGGAGGCATCCTCGCCAGATGCCCGAACCACCTCAACTGGCTCCTCTCGACATGGAGGAGCAACTTTTTAATACTAGTATGAATTTTCTTTAACCCATAAAGACCCAAACATCCACTGGTAACCAAAACCATCTACTGATCTTAAATGTTTAATACCTATTCATCCACTAAATCTATCAATACATGTAAAAAAAAAAAAAAAGTGTAAAATGCAGTTTGTTCTTTTCATGGTCATCAGATATGACCCATTTGGACGTTCAGAGGCTCCGTAGTGAACATGGAAACACCATCATCTTCTACAACATTGATTCGCCAGTAAAACCCATGGAGTTGGATCAATGACAGTGGATGGAGACTCTGGGTTTACGTTCTATTAACAGAATATTTTGCCAAAAAAGTAACTTTTTCTTCAGTTTTGATATCATAACCCTCAACTTTAATTAGTTTTCATGCACACTGTAAAAAGTATAACATTGAATCAACTTAAATTTTCTTCAATAGCTCACAAATAAGAAAAATTAGTTGAGTGAACCAAATTAAATTACATTAAATTATTTTTAATGTAATTTAATTTGGTTCACTCAACTAATTTTTTACCTGTGACCTATTGAAGATAAAAAAAAAAGTAAGTTGATTCAGTGTTATACTTTTTTACAGTGTACAAGATCAGTGAATTAAATATAGGAAAATACATGATTTACACTTACAAATGTAAAATTTGGAGCTTAAACATAATCTTTCTTGAGTGACAAAGCCCTTAGTAAAGAAGATTAAAAATAGGAGAAAAAAATTATTTGGGAACTGCCACAAAAAGTAACATTAGGTCATCATATGTTAACATATCAACAGTGTTGTCCACAAAAGCCAAAATGTTAAATATTTTACTAAATTGCATGTTGTTGTTTTTTTTGTTTTGTTTTGTTTTTTATACCAGATATAACTTTAAAAGTATTAGAATTAATCTTTGTCATGACTTTTTACTATACATGATTATTTCCGATTAAATCTGACATCTAAATAAGGCTTGTGGTGACTAGGTTGCTATACGTCATGATTGTGACGTCTAACGGGGGGGGCTCGAGGGGGCGGAGCGGCTCGGAAACATCCAAAGGTCCCGCGCGCAGCGGAGCCGGCAGCGCCAAAGGAACACCTGCAGGAGTCGAACAGGAGCTCGCGGAAATCACTTCTACTGTCTCTAGCATCATGTGGGCGCGAGCTGTGCTGTGTGTGGCGCTGTTGTACGCGCTCTGTCCGGCGGGGAGGACGGAAGCCGAGAGGGACGAGAGAGACATCCTGGACTACCGTTACAACTCCAACAGACTGGTGAGTTTGACCATGAAGGCATCACACAGGTGAAAAACACAGCAAGTAGATTACTCACAGGAGTTTTAGTTACACAACAGTTTGTCACAGAATGTATTGATTGTTTCAACTTTTCTTTTACTCACTTTTTCTTTTGCAATTTGTGGAATTGATTGATTATGATTAGTTCAAAAATGTTTCAAATTGATTTCTTAAACTATTAAATGATATTGGCTAAGGTTTAGTGTTTGACTCCAACATTACATGGTTTAGGACTGAATTATCAGTAAAATAATTAGAAAACTTTTATCCAGGAAGAAATTAAAACTGCACAAAAGTACTAATAATATTATTGATGATGTTGTGATGATTGGAGGCTAATTCAATATAACTAATTGAAATCTTTTAAAATATATAAACAACGTAAAATGTATTATTTTCTTTGGGACTTGTTTATTTAATATACTATGGGTCATCTAGTGACTTATAAATAAAATGTGAGTTGTATTTAATTGAATTTGAATTAATGTAAAATAAATATGTGGCCAACGCACTTGAATAAGATGAAGCATGCGTTAAATGTGAGTGTTGTTACTACAGGATAGAGCAGATCAGTATCAGTGTCAATATTACACTCTGGAGTAAAAAATGTTTTTAAATGAATATAAAATTGGAAAACTAATTTATTAACATGTCACTATTAGAGAAGTTGCAACCAATAACTGCAATCAATACACTGACTAAAATATTTACCCTCTTAAATTATTTTTAAATTACATGTTAAATGCTTTGGAAATATATTTTTTCTTTATCCTGTATATTTAATCAGGTTGCAGCACAAAAAGTCTTACTTAAGTCGTAATACTACTACTAAGCATTTTTTTAAAAAATGAAATAGCTTGTTAATTGCCTGCCTTTCATTAGTTCTTTTTTTTTTAACACCAAAAGGTCCTTATTTGGTTTGTGCTTGAGAGCTGGAGACTGTGTTTACCTAAAGGATGATGAAATAAACACTTCAGATTAATCAATAATCTTGTCAAATGGAACCCCTGAGCTACTCAAACAGAGATTTACTTATTCATACCCATGCATCCATCTGTGTTTATGAGCTTTGTGGCTAAGGAGGATGTTTTTTCAGCTCGGCGATCTGCATGAAGTGCTGGAGAAACTGCAGACCAAGAGGATTAATCCCTGGGAGAAGAAATATGGGCAGGTCCCCTCTGTGAGTCACAGCCGGATGCTGCAGATACATTCACTGTTTTACACTTACATAGAAACACACTTCTAATCTGATAAGACATGGATTTAAAACTATGTAATGATGGGAAAAATACACTACAGTACTCAGAATATTACAACTAATAATTTCAGACTAATGTCAACAAGGGCTGCAACTAGTGATTATCATCCATTATTTTTGCAGTAAAAAATTTAATTGGTTTGGTTCTGTAAAATGTCATAAGACGGTGAAAAGAATATTCATTTTTCTGGCACAAAAGAGTAAAATAAAATCACATCTAAGAGGCTGGTAATTTTCAAAAACAAAACATCTCAAAATAGTTGGCAATCAGTTTAGTATCTGACTAGCTGAATAATTATTGTTGCTCCAGTGTCAACCATATAAAAATTTTCATTTATGACTTAGTATTTTGATCACAACATAACATTTTCATTCTACTATTTGCATAACACATACTAATTAAATAGCTCTAAATTGGGTATCATGTCTATTTCTTTGCCTGTACTGTATTTAATGCAAGCTCCTAAAAGTCTCACCATCTAACTCTTGTAATATTATTTCACATATAAATAGAAAACTCTAAAATATATTTTTTTCCTCGAGAAGTCAAACTCTTTTTGTGTCAAAAGAAGATGTCTCTATTTATTATATATTTAATCTCTATTTGATGATTTTATATTTTTTCTCCTTAGTTCAATATTTTAACCTGCAGTAGTGTCTATTTGACACAGGGGGGCGCCAATTCTTCTGACTAAAAACTAATTAAATGTGCAAGTAGGGATATGATTTCAGCTTCCACATATTAACATTTAGTGATACATAAGTGAATAGATAATCATGTTATGACTTGTAATTGTAAAAGCACTGACTGATAGCCAGAAAAAATGAACACCTGCCAGAAAGATATAGATATAGATTTAATATATATTTTTAAAGACTGTAAACAGTATAAAAATAAAAGTGAACCTTCACTGTTTAGCAAATGAGAGGTATCTTGTAACCAGGGCATATATATGATCAAATCAAAACAAAGAAACAATAATCATAAATTAGATTTTTGCATCTTTACCAGCACAAAAAAAAAATGTTTTTATACACACAGTATGTTGTTTAATTTCTGTTTCTAATCATTGCTCCTCATTAGGTTCTTCATTAGGATGACTTCTTACTTCTTCGTCAAAATGTTCATGAATATTGCTGCCTGCAGATTCATGCTGTTTATTATGTTCAGTCTATCATGAGGTATTTTTATGCTTTCAGTGCGACCTGGGAGAACACTGCGCCATCAGGAAAGGATCTCGCATCGGAAAAATGTGCGACTGTCCTCGAGGAGCTTTCTGCAACTTCTTCCTGTTGAAGTGCTTATGAGCTGATCAGATACCACAACAAGAATATATTTTAAAATGTATATTTTCCAGTACAGATATATATATATATATAAAACAAAGTTATAAGATGTAAAGTGCCCTAAGTGTGGAATAAATCCTTTTTGTGTGGTGCTGTGTTGCATTAAGGGTATTTTATGTATCTTTTTTTCCAAGACTTCTCACTGTTATTAATGTGCTTCTGTGGATTTGATATGCTGTGATTAATAGAGATGGGGTTTTTTTTTTTAAATAAACACTTACACAATCACATGTTCTTCTCAGGTTAATTACCATATGACAAAAATGAATTCTATATGCTCAGTTTTCCACAGAAATATTCAGTCTATATATACTTTGAGGCCAGGGTTCAGTTGTAGGACTCATACTTTTAGTCCAGTACAAGAGCAGATAGTGTTCGGTTTGGGTAATTCATGCTTTTGTTACTTGACAAGGAATGATAAAGCAATCACAAAAATAAATAAAAAATTATTTGGCTGTTTATCATTGTGCAGCATCTAAAAAGTCCCTGTGTTTTTAATTTTGCCATATTTGATAATTAACTCAAAATCTTTGTGCTTTAGAAACACACTAAAGAAATTTAGACATTTTATTTAAGTGGAACTTAGGACTCTGGGTAAGTTAGTTAGTGAAAAATAGACTGAAGGTATGAAAATAATCTGTAGGTGAACATCAGTCAGTGCAGCCTTCAAAGCACTAGTCACATTTTAAAGCAGGAATACACAATGTGACCAAAAGTATGGCAATATCAACATTTTCATATCATCGTTAGAGGTTTGGAAAAGTTTCCTCCGAACGCCAAAGCTCCACAAAAAGATGTACAACTTTACCGATACAGGGCTGAAAAGGAATCCTGCACGGGTTTACTGTCTGATAGAACAGCAGGTTCCAGACTACAGCTTGAATTATGTTCAACCTGTGTGTTGAGTCCAGTCTGTGGGTCATGTGACAAATGCCTGAGGACACGTAATGAACTCTTATCTGATGAAGAGGAAAAAACATCTGTGCAGTTATAGCACCCCCACTGGACCAAAAATAAATCTTAGAGCAAGAATTTCAGGAAACAATACAAACACGTAGCTACTGAAATGTACCAAATTAAACCCAGAACTTATGTAAATACTGATAGAAATGCTTAAAAACAGTGCAAACATACATTCCTGTTTCAACAAGATGCACAATAGTAGAGAACCATCAAGTGTTTCATGTTGTGCGGATTATTGATTTGAATCATGTCAGTTTTTACAGCATTATGCATTTAATATCCTTCCACAGCGTAAATGAAGGTAGTTTACAGGTTGTCATTCTGCATTAATTCAACTTCACTGAAAAGGTCCTATGTTATCACTATCTGGGTATGAAGTGACCTTTAAGAGGATGAGGTTTATGAAATTTTGAGCGTGTTGCACAGATTCAGTGCATATTTGCCCTCCTCATATTATGAAAGTTCTATCTAAAATTTTTTCAATTAACCCTCAAAATTTTTTATCCTTATGGCCAAAAGCAATAACAATCATTCAACTAAATCATTTCAACAGAGCTGAAAGTTTTTAAATTCAATTATTTTTGTTACTGGAGTTTCACTTCTGTCAGTGTCTGAGGTGGCTGCTCAGACTGATGAAACATCACCTGTAGTTCTGAAAGTATTAACCTGCAGACTGACTTGTTCTTTCCGTCACATCAAGTGGATAATTCTACACTGCATGCTTCAGTAAAATGATTAAATAAAGTGTATAACTGTGCTTTTGAGCCAAAGAAAGATGTAACCATGTGTTTGGTCGTTTATTAAAGAACCGCCTCTGTCTAAACTACATTATGACACACACATTTTAACACAAGATTCCCCCAAATCAACAGTCCTGCACAGCGGAGTGTCTTTTCCCAAAGGGTTTTATTAGGAAGATAATATACAGATGTCTAGACTCCTCGGGGCTGCTTGAAGTTCATGCCGACGGTGGGCTGGGTGACCTGCAGGTTGGACAGGCTGCCGAAGTCCTAAAGAACAGAGAGCGATACGAGTACATCAAAACCACAGATCTGATGGAAAACCAAAGGTGGCTCAGTAAAAGACACTACTTTCGTGCAGTAAACTCAATTTTAATCAAAATGTCTGCGAGCGCCAGGGTTTGACAGGAACAGAATCCTACAAACACGGGAAAGGCTCGCAGGTTGATGTTCCTGTACTATCAATGACCAGGGCACAATACCGCCATAATCACTTTCGATACAGGACAAGGAAAAACAAACAACTGCATCTAAACCAACCACTCCCTTCGGTTTCCCCCAGTAATGAACCTTATGAATTACAGTTTTACATCTGCCATACTGTTCTTATTTTCGGTTTTCTCTCTATTTGTTGCAAACTATAAGCAGCCCGTGATTTACCATTAACATTTTTATGGACGGTAAGATTTTTGTATGTTTAAAATGACTGAAGTGAAATTCCTTTCGACTTTACTCCTTTTTTTTTTTATAGTTGCACATGTCAGTTTTATAAAAGCTTATTGCAGCAGTCAAATAACATTTAGACTGGCATAATTGGATATTATTTTAGTATTTTCTGATTAATTTAGAGCCAGTGTTTAAACAAGCCTTTTCTGAGGCTCATGAATCACATCATACCATTGGCAGAAAAAAAAAATTCAAATTACATAAGACTTAAAAAGGTGAAAGTATACCAACGCTACAAATGGATATAATGTATATCAATTCTGATGTTTTCAAAATATTTTTTAAGTCAAAAGTGCATCGAGCTGAACAATATGTGTTTCCTCCCCACCATCTTTCTATGATGGCCTAAATGTGGCATAAACAACCAGAAAACTCCACATTAAGGATATGTTAAACTCTTGAAATAGGACATTAATTTATACTGATGAATCCATTGAGACAGGAATACTGCCAAATAACTCACAATAAATGCATTAACGTTTGAACTATTTTAACATTCTACTGTTAGAGGCTGAACAGCACTAATGAACACACCATTATGGCTATTATTAGCCACTGATGACTTTAAATTACTGCACAAGTAATATACGCGACTAAATTATTGGTGGAAATAAAAGTGTCATTAAAAACTTTAAAATGCCTTTGACCTACGATCTCCATCTTGAAGCTCTTAGTGGCCAGTCTCTTAGAAGTGTCTCCTATTGTCTTTAGATCAACTTTATCTCTCTTCAGAGGCTCTTAAACATCACAGTAATGTCCTCACAGAACAGTTTCAGTGCACAGAAGTGTTCAACACTTGGTCTCAAAGCGGTGATTTCACCATTTTCAGTGTCTTACGCAATTACATCATTAAAGTATCATCACTAATAGCTCAGCTAACATGTGCAGTTCCATGGAAAATAATGATTAAAGTTCTGCTTCCAACTGAGCTGTTAACATGGATGCTAAAGTTATCCAATGTGTTTACGTTACCTAAGCATTCTACTACCAACAAATAGTCTTCTCTGCTAAAAAAAACAACATTTAGCCATGTTGACTTTAAGCTATGGCTTTAAAACTTCCCAAGTTTGTCAAAGCTTTAGTGGACTGAAGCTTATCTCCCCCCCCCAAATACGACTTTCAAGTGTTTAAATCTCAGATCTCCATTTTAGTTGCGAAGCCTCCACGTTTCTGCATTTATATGATAAACTCTGCCGCTGGAACGCTAAGTAGGACTAATCCATTTTAGTTAGTTGAAAATTTCAGAATTTGTTTATTTCACATGTTGCACCTAATCTGATCCCCCATGTGGGCTCCACAAACACAAAACAGATTTATTCAAACCACAGAGAAATAATCACATCAAATGTTTGTATGTTAGTTTCTTGTATCAACCTATTAAATGGATCTTCAACACCATCTGCCAAACTGAACATTCAAGGAGTACACATATATACATCATTGTGAAAAAATATATGAATAAAAACAAGAATACATGTACTCATGATTATTTTTTTCCCCACTTTTTATCACAATGATGTACATTGTATTATACTACAATCATCTACAACTATTTCATAACGGCAAAATGTTTAGAAATCTAAGAACAACACAAAGTTTTATCCAAAAAAGGAAACCACTTGACGATCTTCAGGCACACTCGCACTGAGTACAAGATTAAGACAAAAATGTACTTTGATTCTATCTGATAACACCTGCAATTTTTGTTTTGACATAAACGTTTTATTTTTCAAAATGTATCACCTCTCTGTAAGTAGCTTTGAATATAATTGCAAGCACTTAAAACTGAAATTCAAGCACTTTTCAAGGATTTCAAACACCTGTATGAACCCTGATTTATTTAGCTTTCTATCAACAACTAAACAAATCGGTGATGTACCAGTATTACAGTTGGACTTACCAGCAGCCTCAGCATCTCCTTGGTGTCTGGGTCAACCTCAATCAGCTCCTGGTCCAGAGCAGACACCTGGAAAGACACGTAAAACACACAAGTTAAAACTACCTAACATCTTTCATACAGTTTTATTTTGCCAAGAGCCCAAAGCACTGCATGGGCTGTAACTAAAAATCATTTAACAATAGCCTGGTATCTTGAAGTTCCTCCTCAAAATTACTTTTTTCCTTTGACTTAGTTGGAAATCTGTAGCTCTTGACTGAGGGGTACAAGCAAGAGCCCTGAATACTGATGATTTCATTATTAAATAATTATCTAACTCTCCCAACTTTTAATAAAAACATGACAAGAGAACCTTGTGCTGTGATTTGAGCTAAACAGCTAAAAGATCTGATGGGATTAAAGTGTTTTACTTATTTTTAACTGATGAAAACAACAATGAGCTTCCAGAAGTTGAAAACTACTCTGGACCAAACGAAAGATTTTTAAAAATCGTATTCATCTAGATTTGTGTGTTTATCCTAAAATAAAACTACATAGGAAGTTTTACAGTCAACCCAGTTTAAAAGGCATTCTGTTGAAAGTGTAGGCGGAGCTGCGGGATGTTTAATGCCCGACTTTGACTGATGTACAAGAGGCAAAATACTTCCAAACTACATTTTTAAAGTTTTTTTTCAAACAACTCTGGGTAAATGGATTCACTATGCGTTTCATTACTTAAATTTCTAATTTAACTGGTTCAAAAGGCACAATCCTAATCAGTTCCAGACCCTTGAGCTAGAGCTACCTGAGCAAATCAAGAGAAAAATAGTAATTCCTCACATGGAAAGAGTGGACCAAATCAAATTTTATTAAAGGTCTGTCTGATCATTTCAATAGTGACAGACGACAGAAAATAAAGTCCATAATTTCAAATCAAATCTGAATAATGCAGCTAAAATGCATCAGTATGTTTATCTGTAGCATTTTGAAATTTTGTTTGAGAGCACCAGGGTTCAAAAAGGAACATATCATCCTTTGAACACGGGAAAGATCTCAGTTTGTTGTTCCTGTACTATCAATGACCTGGCAACAGAGATGCCATGACCACTTTTGATACAGGACACAGACGACAGAGAAAGATGTAAGTCAACTTTACAAATCTTAATCCAAACCGACAGATGATGCATGAACTAACAACAGAGTGATCGGTCAGAGAGATGTTCTACTTTACTGTATTGGGTGGTTTGACAGACAATGGATGATACACTGTGGTTTTGTTAAGGTGTGGCAGCACTAACTGCCCATGCTTAATATAATCACATGGGGTACTTGGCATTTTGTCTAAGTACTTTGCTGTTGACAAGTAACATCTATTGACTACATCAGTTGCAAAAATTCTGAATTGTGATTTTACAACCCAGACTGAACTTGTTTAATTTCAGCAAGTCTTTGTACTACCCCGATCAAAACTGCCCAAATTCTAAAATACAGTGATTTAAGTGTCAACATCCCAACAAATTATTTATTTATTTTTAAACTGAAAATTCACCAGCAACTTGATTTTGGACAAATTGTAACAGCGAAATACTCTTTATTCATTCATTTTCTATACCCGCTTTATCCTCACTAGGGTCACATGGAGCCTATCCCAGCTACTTAAGGGTGAAG
>JAQQZY010000024.1:22805755-22819486 GCA_030068375.1 Ostorhinchus rueppellii | reverse complement strand
TTTCAACACGACAAATTTAATCAGGCACTTGGAAAAGACACACGGAGGAGCATGTGGAGTTCAAGAAACACAGCGAGAAAGAAAAGAAAAGCAAACTGAAACGGATGCTAAAGCAAACAACTTCAGACAGCGCTCATCCGTATAGTCGGACATAAGTATATAAGTACATGAACAAGTAATTTCAATATTGCTCCTCACGTGATCGGATCGGTTCATTTAAACTCACTGATCGGTGATCGGCACAAAAATTATGATCGTGTAAAACCTAATAAAAAGTAACACCATCACTATCGCCGGATGAATTTTACCTGATATAATATACCCAACAAAAAGTACTCATCATAAAAATAGATTAAAATATGACAACACATGACAAATTAGAGTGGTTTTCTTGCATTTTCAACTATGGCATGTCTAACAAAATGAAAAAATGTCATGGGAGAACCCTAAAAATGCTCCAAAATGACTGAAACATTAGGAATTCGAGAACAAAAAATTCCTAAAAAAAAAAAGTTAAATTATTATCATTATTATTATCATTATTATTATTATTATTATTATTATTATTATTATTATTATTATTATTATTAATAATAATAATAATAATAATAATAATAATAAATTTTATTTGTAAGCGCCTTTCAAGACACCCAAGGATATTATTCATTAATGACTGATTAACTGATTTTTTTTTTATCAATGAAAGAGGGCACTTTTCAGTTTATATTTTGCACACAAAATGTACTAATAAGGATTTGTTATTGTTAATATTTTAAAGTTAAATATATGTTTTTTGTTTACAAATTTTGAAAATAAAAATAGACACCTGTGGCACAGGAACACATTTTTTCCCCCTAATTTTTCAATCAAAAATGCTCAAGTAAGAGTTGGGGGTAATTGGCTAAAAATATGTTTCAGGGGGTACTCCACTGTAAAAATTTTAAGAATCACTGCTCTAACGGGTTCATAGGAAACCTACAGTATATGAATTCATCATAGTTGTTGTATTAGTTGTAGTTGTTTTCAAGACACAGTTATAGAAATGCAGCCTTGACTAGTGCTTTCAGACCAGTATGTTGTCAGTGCCAGCAGCAGTGGAGACAAACTGGTGGTATCCAGCCTCAAGTCGACTCCAGTTCCAGTGGTTGAACTAGCAGAGGGGGTAAGTGCAGAAATACAAAACCTAAGAGTTGCAGGCACTGGAGGAAGAGACTTTATCAGATTAGATTAAATACCAACTACACTGGGGAAAACCTTTGTTTTGACAATTAAACTATTGTTAAGAAGACATTCCACTATTTTTCAGAACACACACAGCATTATTGTTTTTATGTACTGTGTTTGTATATTGTAGTTAAAATGGCCAGTTGTCATGCAGTATGTTACAATTTGCATTTGCTATTTATTTAATTTAATTTTATTTATATTCTATAAATTTCTCATGACCTCCATGGAATGTACCCTCAGTTCAAGTTAAGTCCTTTAGTAGGTTAATTCAGACGTTTAATGAACACTTTTCGATTCCTTTGTGCAGAAAAAGCAGACACGTGTGTGTCTGAGCTCATCATCTCAGTTTCTGGTCAGTGGTGGTCTGGATCACTGTGTTCATATTTGGGACCTGAAGACCAAAAGGCTGCACCGGTCCCTAGAGGCAAGACTTCTCAAATTTTAATTAACTCACTGAACATTCACTAGTCTTTATCTTTGAGTTTTAACCCCCATTGTCTTTCTGTCCGTCAGGACCATAAAGAAGAGGTGACCTGTGTGTCCTTCAATGCCAATGACAGCCACATTGCCTCTGGATCAACTAGTGGAGATCTGGTGCTCCACAGTCTGACCACCAACGTATCTAGCAAAGCATTTGGCCATGGCAGCAACCAGGTCAGACCTTCAACTATCACAGCTGACTTAGAGAAATATGCTCACTCATATAATGTGTTAAAACTTGCTGTTCACTCACTGCTTTTCAATATTGCATTCTCCATACTTCCTTGACAATAAATGTTCTGTGTAGTTGGTTAAAGAAGGGAAAGCTGGCAGTTTAGTCTGGGTAATATCAGAGCATTCACATGAGTTAGTGTAGAAGTAGTTGCATTATAGATTGCATGTAGAATTCTTTGCCTTTTAAACTGAAACGACTAGATTTGAATGTTTCCTTTTCATCCCCTTTAGTGCTCATAAACCACAATAAACAAAACTACAGTCATGGGTCTTCCATCTTGTTTTTTTTTTGTAGGACATGTTGAAGTGTTGCAAACAGGAAAAAAATCTTGAATGTATTCACTATATTTCTTGACCCCAAAAGCCCCTTATCATGAGTTAAACTTAAGGACAAGGTGTTGAAATATGAACTAACATTTGTGATTTACTGAACAATTTTATTCCAGTATGATATCTGGAAGGGACTTTGGTTTTCTGTGAAAACAAATTGACCATTTATGTATTTTCAGCCCATCCATGACCTAAGGTTGTCCATGCTGAAGCGCTCACTCCTGGGCAGTGTTTCAGACAGTGGTACCGTGGTCCTGTGGGACTCTAATACCCAGAAGGAGCTCCATGTTTTCGACAGTGCTCATAAGGCCCCAGGCTGTGGCTTGGGCTTCTCCCCGGCCAGTGAACTGTTGGTGGTCAGTGTTGGTCTGGACAAGAAGATTGTCTGCTATGACACTGCAAGTAAAATGTAAGACTAAGCAATCTGGGGAGGGTGGGGGGTGGTTGGACATTTAGATTTATTGTCTTTTACCCTTATTTTAACAGTAACTAGGATTAGTTCTAGCCATGTGTAATGTAATATTGATATTTTCTTTGTCATTACTAGGACATACATACTAATACATGTGTCTCAGTGTATTTATACATTCAAAGCAGTGTAATAGCACACCAAATATGAATCTGTTTTCCATAATGTGGTTTGAATTAAGCTGTCTGACTTAACTCTTTAGTTTTATGTTTCAATACCCTGGCATTTTTTCACTTGAACCAATTTTACAACATAAAGGTATTATTATTATTGTTGCAAACTAGTGAGAATCTTGTAAATTTTGGAATGGGAAACATTTTATTAACATTAGATTAACATGTTATTAATTGCAGCTATTAGAACAACTTGTTGCTGGTGTATAAAAGTTGTGCAGTTAATGCTATAACTCAATTTGTCCATGTTATATACGATGCTGTATAAGTTATACACTGTAATTGTGTCTGTAGTGTTGTGCGGTCCATCCGGGTGGAGAGTCCACTGACGTCTGTGGACTTTACTCTGGATGGTACTGGTCTGGTGGTTGGATCCACACAGGGAAAGATCTACCAGTATGACCTGAGGAACTCTAGTGCCCCCACCAGGGTGACTGTGGCACACAAAACCTCTGTCACCAGCCTGCGCTTCCAGACTAACGCTAACAAACACAAGGTACCAAAAGACCAAACAAATTATTATTTATGATCATTAAGATATAATTACAATACAACCTTAGCTTGTATTGCATCGCATTGAAGTGAAATGGTCTTACTGCATTGTGATATCATGGGTAGCTGCAAAAGTTATTGTAAATGTGTAAATTCTCTACCTATACGTCTGGTGTAAATAGGTTTGTTACCAGTTATCTGCATTAAACAGCATCTAGATTGAAGAGCGTTGTCATTTTTACATTCAAGTTTACACCACTTCAAATGACAACATCCAGACAATTAGTAAATGTTTCCTCTCTACTTTAAAAAATGTGCAGATACCCTGTTAAAAGTTATTTATCACACCCACCACATTCTCTCTTTCCCTACAGTCCAGTAGACTGGGCCCTACAAAAATTGCCAGTAGTAAAAGAACATCTACTAAACTGTCAAGCAACCAGCAAGACCCCTCTCGCAGTATAGGCCCCTCCCCCCAACGAGAGATGACAAGTGCAGGTCAGTTTATCTCACATTATTATTGCATTGTGTTACACTTGAATTTAATCCACTATCATCCATGCAGTATATGGTCCCAATTCACCAAACAGCAATGTGGTCATAGTATTCATTCGAGTAAACATTACCTTTGTGTTCAGTCGCAGATGGAGGTGTGGAGGTGATGTCTCGAGAGGCTGAAGGGCATCAGGGCACAGAGCAACCCCCTGTTGTGGAGAAGTTCAGCAGCATCGGACGAAACAGTCTAGATATCTTCTCTCCTGCCAGGGAAGGTCTGACCTGCATCACATTTGGCAGCAACAAACTATACTGTATATGTGCTGCAAATTTTAAGCGTCCACCACTGTTACGTGAATATGAAGTATTAGTTCTTCATCAACATGGTTTAAAACTTTGCTAATTAAATATACGATTCAATCAATTTAGCCTCTCAAACCTGTCTCTGGTTTATCACAGCCTCAGTAAACAGAGGGTGAAGGTTGCAGTCTCATTACCGGGCCATACATTTAGACACTTGGTCTCTCTCTGTCATTGTGCACAGTCTATAAAATGTTTGAGGATGTCAAGTACATTTTAAAATAATTTCCTTATTTGTTATGAAGTTGTTATTCAAACTCCTCTTTGTTTTTCTTTTCACCATTCTTTGACCAGACTCCCAGGGTTTGGCTGCAGATACACCAACTGGAAGAACTCATGGTATAGCAGCAGATCACTTCTCAGCTGAACAGAGCCTCATTTGGTAATGTTTCTATTTCTGAGCTAACCGTAATGATGTCTTCCAATAGTCACTAATTTGGAGATGATGTCCAGAGAAGGAGAGGGTCAGCAGCTGGTAGGTCGAGCCAGCCTGGACATCTTCTCCCCAGTCCGAGAAGGTAAGATTTCATTCACTCTAGTCATTCATCTTGTTTAATGTACTGGATTGAAGTTTATCTCATTTCTGCAGATATGTAAAGCACTGTTCTAGGGCCTGGGGTTCTTGGGCTATTTTCCACAAAGTTGGCGTGTTATAATTTTTATGAAGATTGGAATCTTTTGCTTTAGAACCTCATTCGGGTTCCAACTCACATCGCAAAACTCCACTGGGAACTCCACTGGGAACACCTCTGGGAACACCTCTGTTAGCCTCTGGAGGACGCTACAACCCACTGTCTGCCTTCATGACACCCCCGCCAATCAAAGAAGAGGAGAATGCTTCTGCAGCTGAGCCATGTGACACCAGAAAGGTACAGAACTTTCACACGAAGTATCTGACACATAGGAGTGGAAACGCGTATTGGTTTTGCTGTAAGTTTACAAGTTTTGTGTTTTCAATCACATATTTTTGCTTCATTTTGACTTTTCATTTTAATTCAAATTAGTTTTAGTTTAGAGGTATTTTTTAGGTGCTAAATTCAAATACAAATGTGCCAAATAAAAGCTGTAGGGCATGCACAGTCATGTTCAATGTAATTCCAAATGGGAATTTAAAATTTTCCTGCTTTTGCCCTGATTAAAGCCAGGGATGGATTGGTCACACAAATGTGTAAGGTGTGAAATGAATTGAGAAGAATGAAAACTAAAGTAATTTCTCTATGTTTATTGCATAAGTTTTGTAAATGCATAATATAATCTCAGTTATCATTTTCATTTGATTGAATAAATACATTTTTCACTCTTATTCTTCTATTCTTTTGTTTCGTTTCATACATTTCTGCTTCTAATTGTTGCTAAAAATCTGTGTTGTTTTTTTTTTTATAGCCTGACAAAGCCGGCAGTTCAAGCCCGGAGGGAGAGGGGAAAACCACCCCCATCTCATCCCAACAGACCATTCACAGCAGCCAACCAGCACCACCCTTCCTCACACCAGAGCCCAGTCTCAGAAGAGCTGATGGCATTCAGATTCAGCTCAACTACGACTCACCTGTCCATGCAACCCCATCCACCAGCACAGCTACAACTGCAGGTAAAGTGAGCAGCAACGCAGCCTACAACACAACTTACTTTAAGGGTCAGGGTGAAAATTTAAAATACTATACTATATTACTTAAAGTTGTAACCAGTTACGTAGGTCTGTTTCCCTGTTTTTAAATTGGCCCTTTGTGCCTTCAGGTCCTACTCTGTCAGCTGCTGTTTCCTCTAACCTCACCCAGAACATCGCAGAGGTGGTGGGACAGAGTGGAGCTGCTCCTTTCACTTCTCTGCAGATGCACTTCATCCAGAACATGATTCATGAAACACTAGAGGACTTTAGGTCTGCTCCTGACCTTTCAACCCAAATATTTATCCCCTAATAGCATGATAAACATGAAATGACATACGGAGAAAGTGTTGGTATATATCTATGTTGAACGTATCATCTTGTCTATTTCTGATCTTTTCTTCAGGGATGCCTGTCACAAAGACATCCTCAATCTTCAGGTGGAGATGGTCCGACAGTTTTGCATCCAGCTGGTATGAACGAACACAAATCTAAAGCTTTACAGGTTTATTCTGAATGTTTGTGTTAAACATTTGTCAGTATGAGGTTGCTCTTTTTAATCATTTAAACTGTGAAGCACACCTTCAATTCTTTGTATTGATTTAATGTTGGAAACTTCAGTCATCACTCTGTGGACATCATTCAGAATCCTAAATTTGGTTCAGAGTTAAGTTTGGTAGAGCTTACTTTTTGACTGAAAAATTTAGTCAAAAAGTACCAGTTTTCCCTCTTTGCTTTTAAATTCTTTGTTTTTTAGTACCTAAACTAACTGATGTCATATTGTCTGATGTGTTTCAGAATGAGATTCACAGTCTGATAGAGAACTACTCTGTGAATGAGTCTCTGGTGGAGGAGGTCCAGAGGCTGAGGGAGGAAAACCGCAAGCTAAGGACCAACTACTGACCTGCTCAGGTCTGCCAAGGAGAAGTGTGCAGATGCCCTGAATTTAGCCTCTCAGGCAGTGCCTTCTTCTGAACAAACTGTCTCTCCGTCAAGGCGAGGTTATGTTTGGGTTAAAGACGGTTCAGATAAAGGGCAGGGATGGAGTTTGTCTTTTGTGACCGCCCATCCCAACGATAACCAAAGCCAAACCTGGGAACTCTGCTGAGCTCTTTGAAGAGAGCTGCATTCTGCTTTTCCATTTATATCGCTGCCTCTCAGATGGTTCTTCCAACACCAGTAGTGCCTCCGGTGCTGAGGATAGCATCATAAACATGTGAGAAAAGTAAAGTTGATGTGTGCGTGTTTTTAGATGTGGACTGAAAACTGGTGAATTTCTGAATTGTTTGATGAAATGTCCAATCAAGGTGTTTGAAATATCTTATACTTCTAAGTCTGACATTGCTTGTAGCACAATAGTTTGCACTTTGAGAGGGACAATTTATTACCTTATCACCAGCATAAGACTAGTAAATGGTAATAGTTTTGTGTCTGCCTATGTCATGTCATGAGAGAATGTGTCTATAAATAATAATAATAAAAAAAAAAAAGACAACTGTTAAAAATAAAACAAGGAATATGTTTGTGTGTATATAAGTATTTGAATCATTTCAAGTATATTTGAGATCATCCCTTAAATTTGCATGGAAAGGTAAGCCTCTCAAATAGTCATTAAAAATCTGTGCATGTCTATTCTAGACATTATGGTACAGGGAAAAAATGAACCCTTGATAATGGATAATGGATGGGAAAAAAATAATAAAATAAGAGGTCACAGAATAATTCCACTGGATTATTGTTCAGACTGACGGATAACATGAGTCTGATGCATTTTGAAGAACATTTACTGTCAAAATTATGAATTTAAAGGCAGAGTCCATGAAATAATATTGATCAGGTCATTTTGTTAACTTTGAACCCTTATAAAATAATTTCTTTAGCGGTCACAGAATAATTCCAATGGATTATTGTTCAAACTGATGGATACTATGAGTCTGATGTATTTTCAAGAAAATGTACTGTCAAAGTTAATTTAAAGGTAAACTACATGAAATAATATGTGCTGATTGGCTCATTTCTCGGCTTTAGACCCACATAAAAGCAGAGTGAGGGGTGAGTACTATTAATCTGATGCATTTTCAAGAAGTCCTGCCAAAATTAACAACTGAAAGGTAAAAATCATGAAATGATCAATACTGATTGGTTAATTTCTCCATTATAAACCTTTAATAATTTCCTTTCCATTGTACATCAGTTTATTATTACAGATTCATTTTTAAGTCAAATTCCCAAGAAAAAAAAAGTTTTGTATTTTGACATTATGTTTTATATTCAGTGTTACTGATTTTGTTAGCCTTTTACATGTCAGTGGTGCTCCTCTTGATTGTTTTGCAGGAACTCTCTATCACTCCAACTCTACCGGTCATCAGAGGAAATGACACCTGGAAATGAGCTGATCAGTGTTGATTATTCCATGGATTTGCCTTTAAATTATTAATTTTGACTAAATTTTCTTGAAAATGCATCAGAGTCATACTATCCATCACTGAACAATAATCCATTGGAATTATTCTGACCTTTCTTTTTTCCCCCTCCATCCAGTCTCCATTATCAAGCGTTCATTTTTCCTGTACCATAATCTCTAGAATAGACGCGCATAGATTTTAAAAGCGTGGCCCACCTGACTGCAGTGGAAACAGATACACCACAAACAGGACTAACACGAAGTTATTGGAGAACTAGAAATACTTCTTGCACAGATGTTTAGGAGAAACATAATGCTTTAATACGAAAAAACTGCCCCAGATGTGGGGAAAATGTATTTATTTCGACTTTGAAATTCGTAGCTTTTATGCGCATGTGCGAATAATAGTGCGTAAGAACGTACGTCGGAGATCATCATCTTGAGGTCATTACACTCTTTGGTTGTTTATTTGTCAACTGGTAACGCTGAGTTTGTCTGAAAGGTTTGCAAACGCCAACTAGTCACTAGAGAGTGGACGGTACTACAAAGTTTTAGACAAACCACAAGAAGAAACTAACCAAAAAAGGAAGTTGGCTAACGAAGCAGTATCAGCGCTGTTGACCTGTCTGCTCTCTGTGCCAAAGTTCAAAGGTCATCCAGCAGGTAGGACGCTCAGGTTGGTCCAGATATGAAGTACAGGCACAAATTTCATGTTCTTTAACTGGAATATGTGTTTATATCCCATCGATAATAAGTTACTCTCACTCATCGTCGAAAGTCAACTGTGGTGAAGTTAGTTTAAGCTAGCATATGTTAGCGTTCTCCTGTAAAGTCAATGTTTTCTATGTCAATGCCGTGTGTGCTGCTTGAATACTAGTAAAGACCCAGAAAATACTCGACGAGTAAAAACAGAATTGCATACAAAAGGTTACGTAGAGCATGCAAAAATTCATTGTGTAATAAAATGGTGCTTGTCAGCGTTTTACTATTATGTAACCAAATGATGTTTTGGATCCATAAAGGAACACTGAAGTCTGTTTCAAATGTTAACTATTAACGCATTTAAAGATATGTGGCTTTCATTGGGAAGTAAGGGGAGGGAATCTGGAGACTGGAAGGGTCAAAAAGATATCAGAAAAATGAAGAGAATTCAAAGTTATATTTGCCTCTGAGATAGGCAGAACAGATGTAAATGGAACACTAAAGTAAACTGGATGAAGGAAAAATTGCCTTGAGTGAAAGCCACAAGTAGAAATTTGTCGTTCACCATTGTAAGTGGATTTTAAATGGTAAATGGACTGAACTTGTATAACGCATTTTATACACCCTCATGATGCCCAAAGAGTCTCTCTCACTCACTCACTCACTCACTCACTCACTCACTCACTCACTCACTCACTCACTCACTCACTCACACTCACACACACACACACACTCACACACACATACATTACTGGGCGCTACCAGACCCTACTGGGAGCAATTTAGGGTTCAGTGTCTTGCCCAAGGACACTTAGACATGTGGACAGTCAGAGCCAGAGCCAGGATTCGAACCTCCAACCCTTTTAATTCAAATTTTCCTTACTTTACCCATCATTTCTTATTTGCGGTTGTGTTAAATCCTCTTAAAGATATAGCCTATTAATGACATGACCTTTTCACCTTTTGAGTTTACTCATGGTTCAACAGGTGTATTTTAAACTTTTGAAAAGATTGAATCTTTAAAGGGCAGTCTAATGTTAGGACTAGTGACAAGATTCCTGACTGTAATAATAATTTAAAAAAAAAAAGTAGACATTTACTTGTATCTTCAACTTTTTAACACTTCCCAACTACATTATAGTTGACATATTTAATAAATACATACAAAATAAGTCCAGGTTCATTAAAGTAACAGTGATCAGACATATTAAACCAGATTACATGACAGTTTGGAAACTTGTCCTTCAGGTCAAACATAATCTTGATTAAAAATGTATTAATATGTAAAATGTCATGCGTTTGGGTTTTCAGCTCTGACTGCCCTTCCCCGATGATGGCAAACCCGCTGAGGGCTGAAGTGGTTCGACTCTACAAAAACGTGGGTGTCATGTTGTCGTTCATACATGTTGTGATTGTTTCGAAGGTAGACGCATGCAACTGTTCATTCTTAATTTTAAACCTACAGATCTTCGTCACAGTTTATGGACTCCTTGAACATTGTCAGTTCCTTTTATTTCACAGCAATTACTATCTTTGTCTTGTAGGTTTATAAGTTTTAATGTATCTATTGCTTTTATATTTTATCCCTAGCATTTTTCATCTTTACCTTAGTTTTATTCCTTTTATATGCCTTTACGTACCTGTTTTTCCTGTTAATTTGCAGTACAAGTAACGAAATTCTTAGTATTTATTATATGTGATCACCATGTGAAAAAACAAAAAACACATTCAAGTCACTAGTGCACACAAAAGCAGATCAGATTTAAGAATATGGAAATGAATCATCCAGAAATACTAAACACTCCTGCTTTTCATCCATGTGACTCTACAGCTCCTCTACCTTGGCCGTGAGTATCCTAAAGGTGGCGACTACTTCAGAGATCGTCTGAGAGCAGCATTTGCCAAGAACAAATCAGTCCAGGAGCCCGAGAAAATCAAGGAGATGATTGCCAGAGGGGAGTATGTGGCCAGGGAGCTAGAAGCGCTGTACTACCTGAGGAAATACAGAGCCATGAAGAAACGCTACTATGAGGAGTAGCAGGAGTGGACTAATCATCCTTCAGAGACTCTGACTGCGAGTGTGTGTCAAACCAGCTGTATGTAAACATCAGAACCATTCAAAGGTTAATTATTCCTCAACTAAAGTCAATAACTACCTGCAATGCCTTAAAAAGAAGAGACCAACAAAATGCCAGACAAAAATTGTATTTCAGTCATAAAATGCCAAGATGGGAATGCCCATCATCTCCCAAGACAGGAATAAAAACAGCAGCAACATCTTCCAGGTTTTATTGTTGATGAAAACAAATTAAATAAAAGTAATAAACTGTGACATTGTCCTTTTATAAAAGTCCAAGTAAGACTGATGTGTAGATACTGGCCAAGTCTATCATAAATTCATCAAGTTCCACTTGAAAACAGTGGACCAAAAAGCCATCTTGCTATGATGGAGGTGCTGAGGTCAGAGGTGCTGGGGCTGAGGCTGTAGTGAGTCACCATCGGCCAGATTAGCTCTGCAGATCGGGCAGGTGGCGTTATCCTGTCCAGGGAACATCAGAAATTTAACATTTGGATTACTTCACATATAAATACTCTCATTGCAATCAGGTTCAGGTCTGTAGATTTGAGAGTGGTGTCTTTAAGATTCTGTTTGGGATATTTAGTGACATCTAGTGGTGTAATTTCAGACTGAACGCAACCATCTTATTAATCCCCATAGAACACATAATTATAAATATTGAATTTCTGCAGTTAGATCATCCCTGAATGTTGCACACTACACATTTCTTTTTAAGTTTTTATTTTTGATGTGAAAAAATGTCCAAATCACTGAATGGATTTTAGCGTTTCATCTGGAGGTGTTTCTTACTCAACAAAAATCCAAAATACTAGCATCTTCTTTGTGGAAATATAGTACATTCAGTGTGAATATGTTTCTCCAATTAGATACTCGCCCTTAAACACTAGACGTTGTTATTAGAGCTATGGTTGTGTTAGTGGACACTAGGGTTGGGAATCTTAGTTGTAAGGCATGTATGATACACATCTCGATACAGCATCTCCGATCTGATCTAGTAAAGATACATGTGTGATACCTCACGATGCAACATGATTCACACCATGATACAGAGTCATGACACAGAGTGATTAAGCACATTCTGATTCAACACATTCATTCTGGTTAAAAAAAAAAATGCAGTGCAACTCAATGAGCTTGATTTTTTTTTTTTTTTTTTTTTTAATCAAATAAAACCATGACTTTTTATAAAGTGTCTTTAGTTCAGTTTCAGAACACATGCCTCACATACAGTCAGTGAAAAAGTTAGGACTTTGATTCCAAAGTCGTTTCTCTATACGTTTCTGACACTCAACTTCTTGCTCCTTTTTTTTCCCCCTCACTCTTGCTGAATCAATTTGTAATTTAATGTATTGTACTGTAGATAATACAGAAAAGGGTTCGGTCACTTTAAGAGCCACCTGAATTCTGGGATGTGCTGTTTGATATATATGTCACTGTTTAAGGAAGTATCTCCGGGATGCACGACAGTTGATAAAGTAAAAAGTACACGTTCAGAAACCACATGTGGTCACCTCCTATGTCTGTCAGATTCACATACAGATGTTACAGTATTCATCCATGGTGCTCGTGCCACAGTGCATCCATGGAGCTCATACTGTTAGTGTGCAGTGTACACATCAACAGGGGTCTGAAGAAAAGAAAAGCGTACTCAAAGGGTAACACTGTTAAATAAAGTAAAAGTATATTCTATTGAACGGCTCAAATTTCATCGATACAAATACCTATAACTGATGCATCACAACATCATTCTCAACTTTTCATTCACTTGCAGCTTCTCTACCGGTGCACTCGGATCGTGCACGCACGTCTTCCCATCGTTAGTGAACACACTAATCAACAGAGACTGATACCGTTTTGTGGACGCTTACCTTCAACCATCGGTCAATACATTGGACATGGTAGTCATGGAAACAGGGCAACATCCTCAGTTTCTCCCCATTGGTGTAGTCACAGAAACAGATCTGACACCTGCCAATCAATCAGATGAGGATAAGTTTAGCATATGCCACACATTCGTGCAAAAGTAAGCTACCATGCAAAGAAACAACTGGGGACAATTCAGAGATCCTTTTAGAATCACATCTGGGATCGGATGTGCCCCCAGGTTTGAGCCCTCTAATGCAGGGATACTCGAAGTGTGGTCCGCAGACCACTGAGGATGTCATAAAAAAGTCAAATTTATATCAGTGTTTCTCAAATCACCATCATCTGACTTCCAAAACAAAGTTGCAACTACAGATAATAGTTTTCCAATTTAAAAGTGAATCAAATGTAGCCTAAATAAGCCTAAGAGTAGACTTTTATTGAATTTGTCAATGCAAACCCGCGTTTTAAATCACTGTCTATAGGTTACCTAGTAGGGCTGGGCGATATGGCTGAAATCTGTATCACAATGCAAGTCTTTCATATTGGTCAATATGGATAATTATTGAAACATTGTATGACCTATTTAAAATAAGGATCAGGAAGGAAAAATACTACATTTAAACATTTTTATTTTAAACTTAATCTTCCTCTGAGAGGCAATAAACATTCAAGGAAAAGGAATGTCAACACACATGCATTCAGTGTTACAAATACAATGAAAACTGAACAATTATCAATAAAAGTGCAAAGGTTAACAAAGCTAAAGTGTTATAAAAACATGTGCAAAGTGTTAAATGGAAACAGCGAAACCTGATA
>JAQQZY010000024.1:22679660-22706784 GCA_030068375.1 Ostorhinchus rueppellii | reverse complement strand
GTCAGGTGTGCTGGAAGAGGGAAACATCTAAAACATGCAGGATACCGGCCCTTGAGGACCAGGATTGCCCACCCCTGTTCTAGTGCCTGTGTGATAAAACACTACATGGCATATATTTAGCCATCGCTCAAGTTATATTCCGGATGTTTGGTTTTACAGTGTTGGTTGATGGCAATTAGATAATGAAGTATTTCTATAAAAATATTTGTTATACATAAAAATACTTATATAAATATCTAAAGCTTTGACAGAGTTGCACTGTTAATAGGACTACAATCACAAACAATCAAAAACATTAAGAACAATGAAAAGGATGTGCATAACAAACTGTGGAGTGACTTTATGGAACAATCTAGAGCAGGAGATAAAGGAAAGTACAAATATAAAAATATTTAAAAAGAGGTATATAAATGTACTTTTGAAGAAGTATATGGACAAAGAGGAATATAAATAGTATTGTACCAAATACAATTTTAATTTATTTCTTTATTTTTGGAATTGAGTAGTTATAATTTCAGAGAATTTCGTGTTTGTGAATGGACTATGGTGAGGGCCAATGTGAAGTGTAGATGGACTGGGGTTGTGGGTGTGAAATTATGAAATGGACCTGATGATGCATTTAAGATGTTCACTCCTTTGGCAAAAAAAAAAAAAAAAGCTCTAACTTTAAAATCATTTTGAATATAGAAACAAGATGATAGATATGCTTTTGTTGTTGCTGTTTTTTATGTTATGGTGTGAATGCTCGATGCTGTACACATTTAATTTGACGTAAGCGGTGGATCAGATGCAAAGGACAGGCAAATGATAAGCTTTTGCTTCTAGCCTATTCCTTTTTTTGTTTTTTATGTTTGTTATGGTTATTGTATTGGTTTGTAATTGATGTACAAACTAACAAAATAATCTCATTCATTCATTACGTAATCATAAAAGGCTACAATTGAAAGGAGCTGTATTTACAGAGATTTAATTGCAGAAAAGAAAGATAATCTTCATAATTAAGCATTGTCTTTACCTTAGAATGAGGTATGAATGTCAGAAAACTTCAAACATACACTCAATTCAGTGGTGATAAGTAGAGAGAGCGAATGAATTAACTGAACTGGGTGACAGTTTATGTCATAGACATCTCAAAAACATTTCAGTCTTTCTAGTTTTCAGCCCCTGCTGCCTGGAACAAGCTTCAGTCTGAGCTCCATCTCTACAATCACTCATTCCTTTGAGTGATTTTAAAGAGAGCATTAAAACTCTGGAATCAAGGCTGTTGATCTGTAAACGTTTCATCTAATTGTATATGTTTTCTGTGTTTGCAAATGCTTTAATTATTGTAAAACTGTAATTATGTGACTTTATCAGTGCTGTCTTGTCCAGGTCTCCCTTGAAAATGAGATCACCCAACTAGGTTAAAGAAAACAAAAACATGATTGTTAATATGTGTACTTTCCTGTACGTATATTAAATATACCTTTCACTGCAGAGTCATATATAACAATAATCCACTCAGGCCATCCTCCGCTTCTAAGTTAACTCAAATATCTGACCTGCTTCTCCACGCAGGAAAACAGAGTAAAGTGAATCTGTTTGGGACTTTTCTTCCGAGTAAATAGGGAGAACTGTCCTGACGCTTTTTTTTTTTTTTAACCTAACAGTTTCTACCCTCATTTTTGCGGAAAATTAGCCACACATTTTTATTTTATTTATTTATTATTTATTTATTTTTATTTTTTTACCGAAAACAACAATAACGACAACAACTGACAAATACAAACTAACGCTACTTAAGCTAACCGCCACAGACTTCCCAGAAGCCACCGCGGCGTTACGTCACGTCCCTAAACATACAAATAACAGTTTTTCACCCCTTAAAACACAAATGTAGCATCTTAAAACAACTCAGTTGTCCTAATAATTAAGTTATTAATATTGTTTATTAAATGGACGCACGAATTTCGAAAACCTTTTAAAGTTTCAGCCATATTTGAGTACACATTGATGGCAGTTTTCCTTGCATTTTAGACTTGTACAGAAAAATGTGACTCGATTGGATTTTTATTTTAATACTATATATAACGATTGTACTTCTGAATGTGATAGTTATTGAAAAGGAAATAGGAAAACTGTTAGCAGAGGATGGTTTCGATCCATCGACCTCTGGGTTATGGGCCCAGCACGCTTCCGCTGCGCCACTCTGCTCACGGGTAAGCACCGTCATTTTCACTTTATTTATACATGTTTATATGACCTCTTTCTATCAGGAGATGGATATTAGTGTTTTATTGATGTATATTTTACTTCACAAATCAATGCAATAACGAGCGTTAATTGAGAATTACCTACTGTTTTTTTTATATGTAACCCGAATGCTGCCAGCACACCATGTTAACCACCATTGCATTTCACTATGAATGAATTAAAACTACAACCAACAGTTTGTTTTAATAGTTAAGAATTAAAAACAAGTTTACTGAATGTATTAATACTATTAATCCGTTTGAATTTTACCTTCACCAATGAGGTTTTTACATTACACTTTTATGTGTAAGGTCATGTATTTTATATATTTATTAAAACTATTTATTATTTTTTACTAAATTTGGTACAAAAGTCATGTAGGAGTGATTAAAACCTAAATGAATCTAGTTGTGTGCTCTGAGTTCTGCACATCCAGAATATTATGCCTGAATTTTCATTAATTAAAATGTGAAACACAAGATCATCCGACAAGTCTAAAGACATGGCATGTTTGGAAAACCACGAGACACATGTTGCTTTTCACAATTTATTAACAAAATGATAAAATAAATAAATACAAATTGATCAAATGCTCCTAATATCAACTCCTCCCCATGTTCCCTACAGTATTTCCTAAACACTGCATACAAAGAATTCATCACAGAAGAGGCTCAATACAGAGGTAAGAATCCCACCAGACCAGTCACAATGTCAGGCCAACAGAAGACACATCTGGAACAGAAGTCAAAAAAATAAACACATTCCTTTCCAAAATCATTATGAAAAAATACAAACAATTATACAAATATTCAGATTGTGTAATTACCAATTTACACATTATTCAGCACACCAGGTGAACTTTTTCTTTATTCATATCGCTACAATGCATCTCACCAAATGGAAGATAAAAAAAGACTTCTTTATTTTTTATTTTTTTGCACTCAACACACCCCCAATGGAATTAGCTGTGGATGAGGTAAGAAGCTTCAGGTGTACAGTTGGGTCCGGACAGGATGGATGGTGAGCAGTAACAATGGATTGATGTCATGTATCAACAATACTAGAAGGCCACAATCATGACTTGATCGTTTGAACTAAAAACTCAAAAGACTATAGAGTTGGAGTGAACTACTTTACAGGATGATTCCAGGAGGATCCACCATAGAAGGAACGCAAGATGAACATTTTTAATGCATATAAAGACTTTTACTTTCTCAAAAACTGAACAGCTTTCAGCTGCCAACAAATGGTCCTTTTCCAGCTTGGTGAATGCACACAATGCTGACGCAGAAATTAATTTCCAAATGATATGCATCAACAACATAAAAAGGCTTCCAAACAGAAATGCACATTTGCAGTGTTCTTTGGATAAATTCACTTTTAGAGCTTGACTATATAGAAACCTAGAAATTTTCTATAGAAGAGGACAATGATGTACACATTTTTTTTTTCTTAAACATTAAGACTCGAACGAGCCCCCACCCCACAGCTCTGCTGGGATCCCAACATTCAGCATGGTGCATTAGCCAAGTTCAAATTAAATTTAAACTACGGAGCCAAAAAGGTTCCAGCTCCGTTCATAAAAGAAGATGTCAGGAAGAAATGTTTCAGTTCTAACAATGGATGGCTACTGCACTGTTTTAATATCTAACTGCACACTTTTGGCATCAGGATGCCAGAATGTTCAAAGAAAAGGTGACATTAAATTCACATAAAAACTTAAAAAAACAAAAGCAAATGCATATTAAAAAGGTTTGACAAATCTTGTATAAAAATTTGCATAAGAAGGCATGCTTTCCACTGGACTGAGTGGACAGATGTTGCTAATTGGGTCTAAGTCTGCCCGTCAGGGTGCAGGTTAGTTTGTTCATTCCAAATGCACACAGGCTCTGGCTCACATGACCTGATTTAGCAAACTCCCCCCTCCTCCAAAACAGAAGAACCACAGCACAGAGGGAAGGATGACCAATTCTGATCAAGAAAAGAAATGTGCTCCTGGGTACACCTAGCGACATCCTGACTGTGGACTTGACTTAAAATTGAAAAAAATTCCTCTAAAATCTCAAAATCTGGAGCGAGTTTCATGACTGCGATTTGTGTTGCTGACGGATCCCATTTTCACACTGATAATAATACTGGTCAAACCAAAAGTGCATCACAAAACAACTGGCTGTCACATCTGATCAATATCCCATGCAAGGTCTCATCATCAAAAATCCCTCTTTGGAGCATTTTCTTGACTGCGACAACCACCAGGCGACTGATTTTCACCAACGTTCGCCAGTAATTTTTTTTTCTCCAATGTAAAAAACTGAAGTTATTCACGTAAAAAAAAGGAAAATAAAACACATTTAAGGCAACTCCTATATTAAACAACAACAAAACACTATGTGGTCGAACTAAACGGCATAATATGAAACGTAGTTTTAACTTGCATTGACTACTGGCAGCCTGAGGTGAAGGGACTGGGTTTGGAGTTGTGCTCCGTTAACGTTTGGGGAAGCTGGGTAGAACAGGACAGACCAGAGGGGGATGGGACGGGTGGGAGGATTATCTGGAGGGCTAGTAAGGTTCTACAAGTCACAGTGCAAGTCAAGAGACAAATATTATCTGCTGTTTGAAGAAAGGCACTCGAGGTACCTACTGTACAGAGGGAAAGGTCCAGTTTGTCTGGAACACAAGTTCAGGCTCTTTGAAAGAAACTTGTTGAGTGAAGAAACTACTCTGCTCTATCCATGAGTGAACACAAACTAACAACCTGTGGACGCTGTTGAGAAGTCAACATCCATCCAAGTAAGCCAACAATGAACAAAACACATAGCAAATGAAATTCCTAAGGAACTGGGGATAAATTTGTTGCTGTTAAGAGTTGCATCTCTGGCCTGGCCAAGGAAAGACTTTGATGATTAATTTTTCTGGGATCTTCAGAATGAAGGCAGTTTGTACAGCTAATGTCAGAAAGTTAGATTTCATGTTAGATATGTAGACTCACAAAACTCTATATGATATGAAAGGAAACATGTAAAAGGTTGTGTTACAGTTGTCCAACAACATATTCATCCCTTAACTATGTGCACTGCCCTCATTGGAATGGTACAAATAAAAATAAATTCAAATTTCATGAGGCACAAAACGATACGTTTGTCATTTGAGCCTCATAGCAATAGAAGAGTTTAAAATGACAGTTTTTGAGATGTTCAACAGGAAAAAGGGTTTCTACAAGGGTGAATATGTTTTTGAGCAACTAAGCAAAAATGCTCCAATATTGCAAAAACAAAACAAAACAAAAAAAATCCAGCACAACCAGAGGCACCGTTTATGAACAGACCAGAGTTTGTTAATGCCCCGCACCCAACAAGAAGCCAGAAGTCATGAACATTTCACCAGACAAAGACAGACCCAAACTGACAGCCACCACGCCGACAAATAACAGCATCACATTTCAACCCAGACATGCTCCAGAGAAAAGAGATGCACTAGTCTAACTGTGAGGGGACGAAAAAGCCTGGGCTTTCCTCCCAAAAATATGAACTAGACTTGAGCCTTAATGTCAGACAGAGGTTTGGATTTCCTCCTAGAAAAATATTGGCAATGTGGGGATAAGTCACATCACAACAAAGAGATGCATACTCTGCTTAATTCCATAATAACATACAAAAAGCTCTTCAGCACTTCTTTGTAATGCAGCAAGCTTGTGCTTTAATCTCAGGATTTGTGGTATCTTCCTCATCTGAAGGAGCAGGTTCATACAACAAATCCCTCCATGTTAAGAAAACAAAAAGTTCCTTTAAATGTTATTGTTTAATAAACTCTCCTGTTTCTGTCTGGGGACTTCCAATTTCCAAAATGGTAGTATCTACATCTTAACAATGCCAATAATTTGATCTTTCAATACAGTAAGTGGACTTGTCCCTGCTGAATTTGGATACATTTTGGCAGTTCAGGATTCAACAGAAATGTACATAATGCAAAGATCACCACTTCAAAGAGAGGATTCCTTTTGTGTTGATAATGCCAGTCCAGCAGGTTCAGGAACAGAAAGCACTTATTCTGAAGACTAGGAAGACCTGAATATCTTTTCCTATAAAAAAGAAACACAGCCCAGATATAGTTTTTGTGTGTGTTGACATTGCAATATTGCAATTTCACATTTAGTGCTCACAGTTGACACACTTGACTCACAAATGATAACTCAATCACTACACTTACTTGACTGACACCACTGAAAACATCTGTTAGGCTACTGAGCCTGTTCGACCTCGTCCTCCGTACCTGGACCACGTTCAACACGCGTCTTTTCTGCCTGAGCTCAGGGATACCGGTGGGGAAGGGGAGGTAGGGAGGGGATGTGAGGTAAACTGTTAGGGTTCAACAAGACTGGGGTAATTAGGCGAAGGTCATGATTAATAGGTTGAAGTTAATGGTTCATGGCAAATTGGTGAGGGCGCTTAAGAGTTTCAGTATGCTCTAAGCAAAGTGTTTGTTGAATTGTCAGTTCTGGGACTATCAGCCCGGCCAATATATAGAATTTTACAACTATTTGGGTTTTTCTGTTAAACTCCAGTATAAAATAGTCATTTAAAAAGAATGACATTTTTTTTTTTTTAAAAGTCAGATTTCTGTACAAATTTTATGTTCCAAGACTCTACAGTTTAATACTCCACTTGAAAACTAATGCTTTCATTGGGTGTAGTCACTTACTTTCACTTTGGAGAGGTCTATGTTGAGTTCTATGGTTTTCTCACATTCATCTGTTGAATAGAGGACGCTTCCAAAAGAATCTAAATTCCAGGGCAGAGCTCTCAGCAGGATTTCTGATTTGGATTTGTTTTCGTGCATTTTGCCCACAAATTCCAAAGAGGACTGTGATCTAGGTGATTATTTATAATGTATCAAACACAGCTCAGGGGGTCCTTAGGTTTTATGAGTTATATTTACCTTTTTTTTTATTGACTTTGTAAATCTTAGCAGTAGAGTTGGTGGGAACTCCTTGCACTTTCTGTTTTAAGATCAAAATGTTAAAATGTTCTACTTAAAACACTGCAAACATCTGAAATGTTAATGACAACGATGTTTTGTGTTGGAGTTTTATGAATAAATACTTTATAAAATTTTATCTATATTAATACTAAAATGTATTGGTCTCTTACTACTTGTACTAATCAACAATTCCATAAGCACACCTGCGTCATACAGCTAAACAGCCCTTTCTCTTCAGCTTTTAGTTTTATTTTTCTACTGATGTGAGTTTTAATGTGATGTTTCTTCAAGGCTCTGTTCTACCTTTTGAGTCCCTGTGGAAAAGGTAAAAACACCCTTGAATTTTACTCTGTTGAACAACACTGTGCAGTAACTTGTTTTCTTTAAATAACACTAACTTTTCTTGTATTAAATCTGAGACTGTCCAACATTTTTCACCATAGACAATCATGCTGTTTCTTTGCAGAGGGATTCATAAAGTCTAACTTCAATATAATATACAAAATAATGATGCCTTAATTTTAAATGTACACATTTGAAACAGATATAAACTCTATTTTTAGACATTTTGGATGACAGTGAAATGATTTGTTTAAAGCATACTGAACCCTTAAGGTTTAGACTGGAGGGTCACACTTGTTTGTTAGTGAACTGGCATAGGTAAGTTCAGGTGTAGAATCAGAAGGACAGGGTTATTCAGGTTAATAAATAGAGAAGATCCAGATAGGGGGACAGTGACAGGTTGTTAACATTAGGTCTGTTCAGACGAGGGGATGAACAGGGTCTCTTTTCTTCAAGCTATCACAACACTGCTTTTAGACCAGTAACCCCTGACAGATGTTTGGTTCCATGTTCTCGGTTTTCTCCGTACCTATATGAACCCACCTCTCCACTCCACAGAGAACACAGGGGCCACTATAACAGGCACACACTGGTGTGATGATGAATTAAATCTCCCTTTGAGCATTCCCACCACTTGACGTCTATCACTAATTGGCATGATGACACTGGTACATAAGCCTTCCTGTACCCATCTCCGTGGGTGGAATAGCCTACGTCATCCCAGAGTCATGTGACTTGGGCTGTATATCTACCATTGACACAGTCTGACAATACAATGCAAACAAACAACATTTATACAGATTGGCAACTTCAGGGCACCAAACGGTGCAAGCAAAAGTCTTTTTTTTTTTTTATATATGTTTGAATTCCCGCAACTCAAGAGACATAGCATTACTTTTTATTGTCCAAACTGCTGACAAGAGCTGGCAAAGAATGCTGGGAGGGTTCTGAGGTTTTGCTGTTGTTGGTGTTGCTGCCATCACTGGGAGCGATGTCCTCCTGTTTCTTCTCCACCGTTGTCTCTGCAGCATTGACGGCAGCCATCTTGTTCTCAGAGTTGGTGGTGGCGTTGGTGGTGCATCCGCCTGCTGGGCTGTGGTCGGGGCAGGCGGGCTCGGCCGTACCATTGGTGGTGGCAACGACCACTGACGGAGTGGGAATGTCAATCACTGGAGCTGCGTCAGTCTCAGCCTTGGCCACAGCTTCCGTCTGGAGGCCGGTCCCTGTGTTACTGCCCCCTCCTGCCCCTACACCGGGCCCTGACTTGCCCCGAGGCCCGACACTAGGGCTGTTATCTGCTATTATGACGCTGCTGTCTTCCTGGTCCACTGGGCCGTCTGTGTCGCCTCCTGTTGTCTGGTTGCTCCCCACGGCTCCACGCTCCTCTTCTTTCTCTGTTCCATCAGTGTTGCTGCCGGACGAGGAGCTCCCAGTGTTCACTTTCTCAACAGAGTTGGCTTCTGCTGCAGCTTCAGAGGGGACGACACCTTCAGCACTGTCCTGGACTCTGGTACTGATGTCTTTAGCCTCTGTCTCTGCCAGAGCTTGGTTGAAATTGAAGGCTTGAATGAGGCGAATCAGGTGTTTGACTTTGTCCAGGGAAAGCTGCATCTCTTTCTGACGAGCCAGGATAGTGTTTTTGGTCTCCATGCATTTCTAATGAAGGAAGGACAGCAAATTACATTTGATAATGCTTTGTGTATTTAAAGTGCGTAAAATATGATATTAGTACCAATTATCTTTTATGTAATTCTCAATCCATTATACAATGTATCCAGGGTTAAGTTTTAATATCTGCAAATATCCTAAATAGTAAAAAAAAAATTAACTATTTAATCCTTGCAAAACCTATAGATAAAATTCTAACTCCATGATATGATGATACATATCATGGCAATACAAAAGGTATTTTGCTAGATATTATGCACTATTGTTTATTTTATGTAATCACAGAGGGATATTTAATGTGATAACTGCAGAACTTGGCAAAAGTAATACACTGACTGTGCTAAAATAAAGCTGGCTATCAGGCAGCACCATTAACAATGACCTCTTTAAACTAATGTATTAAAGCTTAACTTTGATTCTTACTGTTATGGAGTTGCTAAGCTGTTTGACTCTCTGTTCCAGTTGCTCCCGCTCTAGTTTCAGTTCTGAACTCCATTTCATCAGCTTCTGTTTCTCCTCTTCTTTAGCTGTGATAGTTAGCATAAAAAATATTTCACCATTCAGTTGTGCACAAATGGTCCCATCTGATGTGTGAGAGAGAAAAAAAACAGTCACCTTCTTTGTAAGCAATGTAGGAATGAACAATAGCCAGAGTACCAGGCCAGGGAATGGCTTCTTCTTTTTTCAGGATCTGCAGAAAAAAGCTCTGAGTTGTTACAGCCATTCAGGCTTAGAAAAAGAATTTAGGAAGGCAATCAAGCCACCACCCTTTGGTGAGGCCAAAAGGGACAAGCAATGAAGTGGATGAATGTGAGATGCCAATCTTTACTGACACAATGAATGAGACAGAAGCACAAAAAAACAATACTGCATCATGTGTATGCTTACAAAGGATTGAACAGTCCTAACTTCAGGACAGTGTGGTAGAAGGCTGATCAGCAGAAGCTACTTTTACAGTTAAAGTACAAACACCAGCCCCAAACGGCCTTCTTTCTCTGGACTGCGGTACCCCCTTCCCCCTGACTCAGGATCAGTCCACATGTAGGGCTGCTGCGGTTACCTGATCTTGACATTTTGGACAGATCCACATGCCTTTAGGAATGGTTTTCAGGGGTGGATCCAGGCAGTCCAGGTGATAAACACGAGAACACGTGTCGCACATGAGCAACTGGCCACTGCGTCTGCACACAGTGCAGAAATCCTCATGGATGTCTCCCTGTGAGGAAGAATTGGACCAATCAGTTTCCCTGCCCAACTGAGCCCCACCAACCATCTGTGGAGAGGCACGGCAGGGGAGGCACCATGATTTTGTTTGGTTTAGTTTACAGGTTTGCCTTCTTTGATGTCTAATGGACATGGTGTGTTAATTTATTTTGCCCACAGAAAAGTTACTTGACATTTGGAGTTAGATGTGTTCTGAGTAGTAGTTAATAATGAATGCTTTGGGCTACAGGAAACTGTTCACTTTGTAAGGCTGAATCAAAGTAAAAACCAACTGATGACTGATGATTCTCAAATGGAGACAACAAACTAATGGATGTGTTTGTGGAGGTCTGAAGGTGCAAACGGTGACAGAGCTATTGGGCCAAAAGGATTGTGTGTGACGGGGTTCCAACCCTCTGAACTGTCCGTCTCCCCCATCTTTACTTACATCCCCAGAGCTGGGGCTGGGCAGGGGGAGGGGACGGACGGGGCTGGAGGGGGAGGTCGGGGTGAGGCTGCCCAGCTCCGGGACGCTGCTGTATTTGGGTGGGCGACCTGGGTGAAATGAGACAGACAACAAAGACGGAAAACAGAAAAAAAAGAAAGATGGAGAGGGGGGAAAAAAAACAAAAACAGTCTGTATGACATACCTTAGAAAGGGAGTCTTCGTTGGCTAGCATGAGACAGGGGAACGGCAGGGAGGAAGAGGAGGAAGAGGAGTCAGAAGCACAGATAGCAGTGTTAGTGCAGGAGACTGGCTCCACGAAAGCCGAAGCCCAGCTCTAGTACAACCTACCGCAGAGTTATCTATGAGGCACTCAGCAGATGGATCTGTGTCAGATGTTAACACACCTCAGTGGCCTTTACAGATTTCCAAATTTAGTCTGTGGAGCTGAAAGCAGGGCTGCGACTGCAGTTTTATGAATACTGATGACATGAGTCCGACACCTGCCTTCTCTACATTCTGTTGCCTATGATGACCATGGACACCTGGAAAATGATTCTGTACCAACCTGAAGAATCAAAACCAGCATTTGTATCTCAAACCACTTATAATACTAAACTGTATTTTGATTACCATTAATAGGTACCCACATCATTTCTCTGTCTTTTCTAAAGACGAGACTTAGACATTTCATTAGCAAACAAATCCCAAACTACATCAAAGTATTTCTCATACAGTACTCAATCTAGACTTGATAAAATAATCTCTGCAATCAGACCACTTACTCAGCTATTTTCTTTCTGAGTACTGCAATGCAGGTGTAAGATACCATCTATGTGTACTTTTAATCCTAAAATAATGTCCCTCATAGACTAAATATAGAGGACATGACCTCACTGTTCATGATGGCTGCAGCCCTGGTTATTCAGAGAATCAAATCAGTAAGTTTATTAACACAAGGACACTGGTATGATAAATCTGACACTGAGGTCTCCAAGATGATTCAGATTTACTGTTTTGTGTTAAAAATTATTTCTACAAAGAGTTAGATGTTAAATTGTCATGTTACAGGAGTCAGCATAAGTGGATGTTAGAAATTTGTGATGTGAGATAGTAAAAGCCACTTAATATTATGCATGTCATGTTATTTCCCCTGAGTCATGTCAGTTTTCACAAAAGATGTGGATTTAGTTTTATTTTTCTTAGTATAAAACCACAGGATACATTCAAAACCATTGGATCATTCATTTTTGATGAGTAAAGTTATGAGGCATTAAGTACCCCTGCTTTAGCTAGTGAATTCTGCACTTCTGCAGACGCCTTTCAAGAAATATCCAGAGAAGAAAACAAGTGTGAAAGGTAAGTCAGATTTATACTTGTTCATCCAGGTGTTTGGAACAGAGCCTTTCTCTAACGTAATCTGTTGTAGTAAGTCTTTGTATCCTGTCACATTTTTTGACATGGTTCGTGTCAGCTTCAGAGTCTCTGCAGGGCTCTGATAAACAAGTATAAATCCAGCTTTAGAAGTCAAATCTGACTGAAGCGACAGGATTCAGCAAGCAGAAAAAGGAGGAAAGACTAATTCCACAGCATGGTATTAGTATTTACTAGTAATTAGTTTCTCCTCTTGCATCTACTGGTCTCTACTGTACTTCTCTACAAGCTGTAATAAAACTTATTTAACCATCTTCCCTTTCTCTCCCCCCGAATTTCCCTTAAATCAATGACTGAGTTTGTTTCTACCAGTTCACACTGGTCTTTGACGAGTAGACCAGTATGTCATACGGACCTCTCTTCCTGGTCCCCTGGTGTAGAGGGCTGTTCAGGTAACTCACTGCACTCTTTTTCCTCTGAAACACAAGAGGGAGACGTAAGTGAATAATGTAGAACTGATGTAATAATAAAGGAACATTTTACTGACAAACATCCAGATACATGAGTGTACATGCATGAACTCAATACAACAGCTTTTTTCTCCATTATTTCAGTAAAGACACACTTTCTCCGACAACTCTCATAAAGTGAGTTAAAAAAATTATGAATGTAAAAAACAGTAAAGTCTGAAATTATTTTAAAACAGCTAACCTCAAAATTTGCTTTAAAGGGCTCATATTTTGCTCAACCTACTTTTATTAGTCTTTGGTTAATTTATTTGTGTATTTGGACCCTAATAATTCAAAAAAGTTTGAATTTGAAACCTCCAGGTGCTGCAAAGTTATCTTTATATTCAGTTTTGGCAAAAATTGAGTGGATTCCTACAACCCGTTTCAATTCCTTCTTCATTTGTTATGTCTATAACTAGTTATGTGATGACATTTGTACATATAAGGTCAAGACTTCTGATGAACATTTCTCAGAGTATGACAATTGTTTGTCAGCAGCAGCGGTTGTAGTAAAAACTGAAAATATGTCCAAACTTTGATGCAATTACTTAAAATATTCAGTTGTTGGCTGAACAGGACAGAGCAGCACAGCCAACAATCTGGAGGGGGTGGGGCCTGAAGTGGCTCGTGCATTTAAAGGGCCAGCGCTCAAAACCACCTTTCTGGTGTCATTACTCAGAAACAGGGTTGAAGATGGACCTGTGGAGTTGAATTAATGAAGAATTCAGACCCAGGCAGAGCATTTACAGTTTATGTAGACCACAGGGAAATGTTTGAAATGCATAATTCCATTTAAATAAGCAACATATCAGTCCTTTAAGATAAACGATTTGCTTTATTTGTTCTTGAGTCAACGAAATGTTTGTCTATTTTAGTATATGATACAACTTGCACACGAAGTGATGATTAAATAATAGAAAGAGATGATCTGAAGTGATCTGTTGCAGGTTTATACTTAAATAAATAAACATTTCAACAGACCAATATTATTGCTCTAATACAAAGCTCACATTTTTGTTATCTTTCATACTGTCTTAAAATTACTCTGAAGTCAAAATTGAGAGGTTCTGGCTACTGCAATTAGAAATGGGAAAAACAAAGTTGTTGTAAATATTTACACAAATGTAGAGTTGTATTTTTTTTTTTTAATTTTGGGTACATACCTCAGGCTCAAATACAGCACCACTGTACACAGGATTGGCTGTTGTTCGTCGCTTCCGCTCCTGCCTTTTGCTCTGAATTTCTGCAAGAAAATGTTCAGTTTATTAGTTATATGTAACAGAAAGATGTATATATTTGTACTGCTTAAGGTTGTTAAAGGAAGAAGAGGAGGAGGAGGAAGAAGAAGAAGAGGAAAAAGAAGATGCAGAAGAAGAAGAAGCAGAAGAAGACTAGTTTTACAAACCACCTCTTACCTTCCAAGTGGTCATGTGTTACAAGGCCCAAAGACACCATAAAGGCCAGTTTCTAGAAGAGAAATATGTATAAGTTTTTTTTTTATTTCATTGGACTTCTACCACATAAAAGACACTGAACCCCAAAAAGTATGTGTCAAACAACACAGAGCCATCGATACCTCTGGGTTCTCCTCCTTCTTGGGTCTGGGAGGTGGAGGTGGAGACAAGGGAGGAGTGGAGGAAGAGGGGCGGCTGACAACGGCCTTCTGCTCAGCTCCTCCTCCTGTTTTAACAGTCTGCTGGGTGGAGGAAGAGGAGGAGGGGGAGACAAGAGGACAAAGAAGCAGAGCATGAAGGATTCAATTACAGACAAATGAGGTACTTCAGAGCTCTGGAAATGCAGCAAAAGATGCAGCTCATTTTAGTCTGAAAACCTGTATCTGATGTTTGAAGAAGTAGAAAAACATCCTTTTAATGTACTTGTACAATAATAAGTCTTTTAAATTACCTTTTAATTACTTCTTTTAATTACTTTTGGTATTTGGTTGTAATCTGGAATGTAATTTCGTTGCTCTGAAATATGTGCAATGACAATAAAGTTCTATTCTAGTCTATTTAAGCAGATATTTATCCTATACTAAACAGGAACCTCTGCATCTAATTGTTATACAAAAACTCCAGAAGATTGTCAGGGTGCCCAGTACACAGACTCCTGATCTAACTAAGACTTGCAATCTTATATGGAAGCATAAAGTATTATGTCATGTTTGGAGAGAAACATGCTCTACAAGAGCATTACTATAACCCTAACCCTACGAAGATTAATGTGTAAGGAACTGCACAAAACCAAATACGCCTTTTGAATATTTCATAGAATTCAATGGCAAAGATTGTATGAACTGTAAAATAAATATTTTTTATTGGTCCTCAAGGCTTGAAGTATTTAGAACTGATTAATGTAATAAAATTGGAGGATTTAAAAAACAAAAAAACAAACAAAAAAACCCCCACAGTGACTTAAGAGCAACAGTAAGTCATGCTGATGCTTTTTATTTTTCTTCACACTTGACAGTCCAAAGTATGTTCATTGCTGCAACTACCACAGCCTAAAATATTACATTTTCCAAAACTGTAGATGAATCAACAGGCTCCAATCTGCCCCGTATTTGGAGTAGATGTGATAAATGCATGCACTGATCAGCAAAGGAAGACTATTTTTAATACCACATTGTTCAGTATTGATGTTTTATAAACAATTACACAAATTTATACAATTTGTGTTGTCATTTATTATTTAATTACATTTTTTTTTGCAATGTTATTCATGATTTTCATTTTAAACATGTTGCCTGTCATGACCAGGACAATCTTCTGTTTATTTTCTATCAATGTTGAAGTTGAAATGAGTTGGCAACAGCAGACTTTTAAACAAAAAACTTGAAGTGTCTGTCTGATTTTCACACAACTTGCAAAAACAACTGACTTAAATTTCTGCAAGTTTCAACAAGTTACACCCATTTGACATCCATACCGGCAAAAAAAAAAACACAAAGAAGATTAAGCTGAATGAGTGAATGTTTTCTTATACAAGGCAGCAGGCTTCAACTGAGTACTATATGAGTTTTCAAGCCAGACTGCATTGAACCTGCACTTACACATTTAACATTAAAGGTTTTTTTTTCCATACCTGAGGGGAGTTACCACTTCATCTCAATGCAACAAACCAGTTGGGTGTGGTCTGATAAATTCAGTAAGTCTGCTGCAAAGTTTGCATTATTGCTTACGGATTCTGTTTTGGGTGTGTTTTGTAGTTTTGCTGAAGTTATACAACTTTAACTTTAAAATAGAATCACCAATCAAAGCACCGACTGAAACCCTGTAGATTTTAATATATCACAGATTCTTTTTCATATCATAGGATGACACACAAACATGTAAATGTTACGCAATTCTGAAACAGGTGTGAGGGACTTGTTTGTTGTGACTTCTTACCTTGGGGTCAGTGGTCAGGCTGCTGATCTGTATCGGCTGGACTGGTGTTGGGGTAGGAATGGGGGCAGGGTTAGGTGCTTGAGCGGGGCTAGCGAGGCGGGTGGCGGTAGCAGAGACCGGTGTAGTGATGACGATACCCGTCAGAGGAGTGGTGCCAGTCTTACTGCAGGGCTGTCCATTAACGATGCGGACCTGATGGATGGGAGCTGCCGACGGCAACGATGAGGACAGCTTTGTAGCCAACATCACGGGCCTCTGGAGCAGCTGAGGGGCCGCCATCATGGGCGGGGGAGGGGCTGGAGCGATGGGGATATTGGTGGGTGTGGCCGGTTTTGGCCTGACCTGGTAATGGCAGACAGCCAATCAGAGAAAAGCACCAAAATGACCAGACACTGCTGCGTAATGCTACTGTGGTGCTCTGCCTCACGTGGACTATCCTAGAACTATTCATTGGACCGCTACCATTACAACTACGGCCACTACCCACTGGTATTACAGGATAGTTACAACCACTTCCAACACAGTTTCTCCAGTACACCAGTAAACTCTACCAATACTCATACTGGTCTACTACTCTAACTACTCTAATTACAGAAGCTGTACCAATACTATTCAAGCTGTAACATGAAATCATTAGTCAACCAGAATGTGTAATTAGCTATTATTCAAAAAATCAGGTACTTTTAAAAAATCCATGAGGATTCCCATCCCAGCTTTAATGGCAGTCTGATGTCTGAGTATATTATACCAGCATTTTAAGTTGTAATTACAATAATTACCAATTACCCTTTGGTGGACAGATTAACCAATTAACGAATATAGTTATAAAGTTTTAGCCGGGAATGGTTAATCACTGCAATAACACTGACTGAAACATTCTGCATGCACAAGTGATTATCCTAGAGTATACAGCATGCTAAAAATGTACAAAACGCTGAAATGAGAAACTTTTTACTCCCACCTAAGGGCCTCTTTTAAGGGATTGACGAGTTTTTAAAACTTTTCACGTCACAACTTGTGGACTCACTGTCCTCTGGGTCATAATCTGTGTTTAATATTAGTTCAATATTTCAACCAATTAATCCATCCATGTTGCCTTCAGTCAGTGCACTCTGCTATTATTCCTGGGTTCAAAAGATGGAGTAGAGGTAACAATACATGTATGAGAGAATTGGAAGTTCTCCATTCCATGAAAATAGCCCTCAAAGCATTGTTCAAGATTCAGGATAAAGTGTTGGAAAAGGAGACAACCAACATTTCCTTAATTTCTTTGTTTGGTTTTTTTGTTTGGTTTTTAATCCAAACAAATGCTGTTATCCCAGTCTTTATAAAATCCTCAATCAGTGGACCTCTAATATATTTACCTACCTGGTTTTATTTAGTGTTATTTTGGGGTATTTTGGTTGCTATTTTTATATACACTACTTGTCCTAGTGTCTCCCCTACTCTTTCTAAGCGTTCTGCTTAATATGCTGCTCCACTTGATATTGATAAAAACAGGTTTTTAAAGGACTTGATTCTTTTCAAAATTAAAGGTTTTGGATAGAACATGTTATGGAAACCCTTCTCAGCAATGATCAGTGTTTTTGGGAGATGTAAATAAAAGTTTAATGCTGCTATGTTTGACCATCTGCACTGCCAGTGAACCAGCCAGAGCTCCCAGTGACATTACTCAGCACAGACAAACATTACCAGGATTTGTCCATTTGAAGGGTTAAAACACACCAACAGCCAGGAACACAAAATACCAAAAAGCTGCAGGAAAACAAGCTCTCATCACAAAATGCAAAAACACACACACACACGCACACACACTCACTCACATACGTACACAGGCAGGAAACCTTAAAAAAAAACCAAAAAGAAAAACCTGTTCACAGGTCAGTTGGGAAATTAAAAAAGCACAACGAGAGGAGTAGAGATGAGTAGAGGCAGCACAGAGAAAACAATGTTTTAGTGCCACGGAACAAGGCATGAGTGTTTGCTTTGGTGCACTCCTGCCCTCTGCTGGAGAGTGAGCAAGTCACCTCATGTGGGCCACACACACTGATTTGTGGGGGATTAGGGTTTGGAGGCGGGTCTTACAGGGACGCACCTGTAGCTGAAAGGTGGGTCGAGGCGTCAGTCTAGGAGGAGGGACAAACTGAGGAACTTTGATTGGCTGGGCGGTGGTGGTGGTGGTGGCCTGCACCTGAGACAAAACCACATCAGATTGTGGATCGGTGCTGCTGTTAGACTGACATGTCTGCTGCTATTTGACTGACATGTCTCCTGTGGTTTGATTGTCATGTGTGTCCACTGTTGTTAGTTCACATCTCCAGTATCTATAGGATTCTCGCGACTCAGGCTTTAACAGCTGTATCCGTCAGAAATGACACATGAACAAATGTTTGTGCACAACAACAGATAGCTTTAAGAGTATGGTGGTAAAGTGGAAGCCTTGCACCAGCTTTTGCAACAACTGTATTTACAGGACTATTGTTTTTGATGATTATCTGAAGGTTTTTATTTTTGCTGTTCCATAGGTACAGATAATTACACATGTAAACAATTAGAAAACAGCAAAATTCCCTTAAGAGTCTCCATTAAGAAAATACTTTTATAACACGTCATACTCACATCCATGTAAAGTTACATATAAATGCTCTCTTTCGTAACAACATAAAACAAAACAGTAATTTTCAGGTGTTTTCAAGTTGAATATGAATGCATTTGCTATCTTAAATTATATATTTATTAATCAGCTCTAGTTTATTCCTGCCATGACTGTCAACTGCTTTTCACTCTAGTGTAATCTATGCTGTTTAAAAGTTGAATACAGAATAGAACTACAGGATTAATGTCTAAAAAAACGTCTGAAAATCAAAATTAATGTCTTAATGTAGGGACAGGATCAAGTTTTTTGTATCAGATTCAAGCACACAAAGGCTTAACAATAGACCAAAATCAGGACCAAATCAATTTAGTTTCCTGCTGAGCAGCAGAAGAAAGTAACTATAAGGAGAAATCTGCAACCAAGAAGAAAAGCACCCGATTTGTCCAATTTTAGGCTCATGCTGGATATATTTAGAAAATTAAAATAGTTACATAGCATAAAGTCTGGATTCTGTTCCCAATTAGTTACACTGGATGTGCACTGATTGGGGATTGTTTAATATCTGGTACAAACGGGACCAATTACTATGGCGAGCAAAACCTCTTCCAGGGCTCATATGGAGATCTGAACACTAGTGTTTACATAGTTCAGGGCTCTGAGTTACGTGACCTCTGTTATTTTGCACAAACATGTGGTTCTGTGATATTTTCTGGACCCCCAGGACTGTTTAGCGGTCAGAGGATTGCTAATGGTGTGTCAATATGGCCACCACTCACACCACAGCCTGCTCAAGCACTTTCCAGAGAATAACCATCACTTTAAGTCTCAAACCTCCCCTACACACAGATGTCACAATGAGTCTAAACTCTTCTCAGCTCAATAGATGACAACACATACTGTTCAATAATTAGAGGAAGGCGCTGACAGATGACAAGACAACAACACAAGTCTTACCACCATGGCGTTCTTGGAAACCAGTCGCACGGGCTCAGAGCTCTGATTGGTCAGCTTGCTGGCCACCTGCAGGTTGATGGGGGTGTTCTGCGAGTCGGGTTTGGTGATAGCTGTGGTTACCATAGCAACAGTGGGAGGGCGTTGTGGCAGGACTGAGCCGGGCAGAGTGGGCGTGGCGGCAGCTTTGAGCACCAGAGGTAGAGTCTTCGTGGTGAGGACCGGCGTGACCGTCAGGGTCTGATGGAAGCAAAAAACCCGCTCTGATTGTCTAGCTATTTACAGCTATTTATCCAAGTTTTATAACATGGTACTTTGTTGTATAATGTAGTACTTAGAAGTAAATTGTTTTTAGTTGGGATGCACAGTAAACTCAATCTTTTTGACTGTTAACAGGTAACAAAAAAAATGAATATGGCATTTCAATGATGATAGTGGCTCATATTTATCTGTTGTTATATTAAAGGTTGTTTCATAAGTTTGTATGATTGAATTTGTGCTTGGCATGAAAAAGTTCAATTATCTTTTTTATAATGGAGACTTGGCATGAAAAAGTTCAATTATTTTTTATAATGAAGACTTCTTTGTTCCCTTGTCATAAGAGGAAAATAAATAATTAAATGACAACAAAAACACAATATCCAAACTGAAAATAACATTAGTATGTGCATCAGCTATTGGACAAACTACTACATACTGGTATCTGGATCGCCCACTTTTAATGCAAACTGATCAATTTCATTCTTCAGTTAAATGTATCAAAAAGATGATTTTTCCTTGGATTTTAAATGGTGTGTCAGAGTGATGATATTATTTGCTCGAAAATAAAACGTGTAAAAAGTTATTTTTCCTTGTCTTAAATCCTGTCAAAAATAACCAAAACCAATCATGGGTTAATCCACCTCTTCATGTTTAACATTCCCTCGTCTGTTTATTTATTTTTTAATCATATAAGCAATATTAAAATACAAAGTATTATATAGAATGCTACCAGGCGAAAACATTTACTGAAACACTCAGACAGGATATAATCTCTGTCTGGGCCTTAATCCAAGGGAAATTCTTTTAATCTTATTTCATTTTATTTTACGTCAGTATATGTTATTGTCCGGGGGGAGTCAAATCTGTGTTCACGTGTTTTTAACAGCAGTTGTAGTGGTTGTGTGTGCGTGCTCTACCTGCTGCAGTCCTCCCGTTACCTGCTGGGTCTGCAGCAGGTTGGCCGGCTTGATATCGCCGCCTACTGGAGGGCTTTGGACCTGCAGCTGCAGCTTGGCCTCTGGCTCCTGCTTCACCAACAGCTCCTTCCTCAGCTGTTCGACCACCTTTTTCTGAAAGTTACAGAACAGAGGGCTTTAATGACAGCTTATATCTGAAAGTTTTCTTCCATTGCTGCAGCTCCATTTGAAATATTACAGATATGACAAAAAAATACCACATGACTATTAACTCATAAAACCCCAGTGTGACTTTGGGGGCAGTTCCCAAATGAGTTTTTCTCTATTTAACCTTTCTTAAGTGATGCATCATCATTTATTATAATATTATCCTTTGTATGTTGGATTTTTTCAGTGTAAATCAGGTATTTTCCTATATTTAATTCACTGATTCATTAAAGCTCAGAATAAAGTTGAGGGTTATTATATCAAAACAGAGAAAACTGGAGAAGTAGTACATTTTTCAGTAAAATATGTCAGCTGAATATAAACCAAGTGTCTCCATCCGCCGTCATTACTGGTGAATCAGTGTTATAGATGATGACTGTGTTCACATGTTCACTACGGAGCCTCTGAATGTCTAAATGAGTCATACTGGATAACCATGAAAACACAACAAACTGTACTTTACATCAATTATTTACATGTATTGATAGAATTAGTGGAATAACAGGTATTAAACAGTTTAGATCAGTAAAAGATTTTGGTTGCTGGTGGATGTTTGGGTCTTTATGGGTTAATATAACAATACAATCGCAACAGAAAATATTCAAGACTCAGAATTAAGTATTATATTTAATTTGACAGTTTCAGTCTAATCTTATTAAACTGGGGAACCCTATATCTGTGGTATGATGGTATTAAATCATATTCACTGTTGAGAATGTGTTTAGGGTGTAGGCTCTTAATGTGCTGGCGTGGTAGGCTCATTCATATTGTTTCAGGGGGGTTCGTGCAATCTTTGAGCACATGATTACATGTGAAAGACAAAAGACCTCAGGTGGTGAAGAAAATACATTTGTTTTGTCTTCTTGCAGGGAAAATTGTAGGGCTTTCTCTCCAGAATAACAGATGGTCTGTGCTTACACTCAAGTATTTATATTTAAATACCTGCCTGGTTCTTTCATTATGAATAACAATAGGAATTTTTGTTGAGTCAAATGGTGAAGCAAATACAATTTATTCCATTTTAATTGTGTTGATCTCAAGAGCATTATCATTGCTCTTCTTGAGAAATTGGTTCACACCATTCTGGTGAACCCCTGGGTTGACTGAGTGACTTAACAGGGACATTAGAGCTGTGTCTAACCAGCACGTCATGGTCATGAGTAGTATAACACTTTACAATACTTGTGCATTAGCGTCTCTTTGAAGCTGTTGTCATTGCCCCTCACAGCAGATGCAGTGCAAGTGTTTGTAGCTTAATACTAATTTACAACATCAGTACACAGGAGGGTTTTTTCATTTTAAAAGGAAGAAAGAACAAAAAGTAAAGTTGAGACACATACATTCCATTACACTGCACCACTCACAAATCTATATTATGAAAGGATGTAGAATAAGAACAACTTCTCAGAACTGCTGCATCAAGCATTTTTAAAAGGCAAACCAAAAATTAAACATCTGACAACAAATCCACAGTAGAAAACACTGAGTTATTGTTTTGAAATGAGCAGTAATCAATAATGTTGCAGCTGCTGCACCCAGCCCAGCTTCAGTCTCTGAACTGAACTGATTGGCTGCCACACAAACTGCAGTACACAAGGCAACTCATTATAAAACTGAAGAGATTATATCAAACAATAACAACTTCCACACTGTAATGTAGTACAGAACCAGAAGGTCATGCAGACAATCAGCACACACACACACACACTGACACACACGAAGCCAGCACTGACGTATGAATTCAGAATCAAAAGATAAAGCCCATCTGTTGCTTAGCAACACTTGACTCTCTACCAGCAACTTAATGCAATGACACACTATCACTAAAAGAAACCAGACTGAAATGTGCCCTGGTTCCCCTTCTTGAGAGCCGTTTGACCTGCAGCCTGCAGTCAGTCATCCTAATAACGTGTAAACTTTGTATGTTGATAACCGCCGAGGGGCTTTTTATCACACAGGATTAGACTTCTGACTCGCTGGCTGGTCTTATCAGTGCACCCAAATCACAAAAAAACATTATTTAACCTCTGGTGGTATCTGCCCAGCCAAATAATTTTGGGTTGATATACAGGTTTACAGGAAGTCATATTTGAAAGACTGTGGTTCCCAAAGCGTAACATTTTTTATTTAAATATAAAAACCGCACAAAACAGAAACAATAAACAGGGCATGGTTCCTGGCAACAGTTTTCACCAGGAGCTATTTTCTACTAAAGGCTAAGACAATGAAGTCTGAGGGTAGTTAGCTAGAAAATTACACTCAATGTTTATGCCAAACTGAAGGATAACGTCTTCTTTTATGGGTTGAGTTTAAATCCACCCTCCATCTTATGTTAAACAAACTCTTGACAAACTGTCTTCAATTCGCATAAAATGCATTTTCACAAAGCTGAAAATAGACTTATTTTCTGAGCTTCTGACAAGTAGATTTCAGGTACATGGTGTTTACAGAACAGCGATGCCACAAACATTTGATGACTCTTTTAGAACAGTGGTTCTTAAACTTTTTACAGTGGAGTACCCCCTGAAATATACTTTTTTTTAAATCCAAGTACCTCCAACTCTCAGTTCAGCATTTTTGATTTTAAAAAATTAGGCAAAATTTGTTCCTGAGCCAAAGGTGTCCGTTTACATTTTCAAAACTTTGTAAACAAATAAGATATTGTTAAATATAAAAAAAAAACCAACTATTTTTTAAAGCAAATTTTGTGTGTGCAAAATATAAACTGATTGATAAGAAAAATAAACAAATTGGTCATTCATTAATAAAAGGAACCTTTCATCAACAAAAAATAATTACTTAGCCGCTCAAATACACTCATTTTGAATAATATAAAATAGAAATGTTCTTAAAATGTTACCAAAGCTTAAACAAGATGATTGACAATAAAACTATTATATGAATGTATTTATTATGTTTTATATTTAAGCATTAATTCTCATCATTTATTTTGTATTCAGTGCATAATAACTTATTTAATGTATTTAAAAAAAAAAAAAAATAAAAATTCAATTACCCCATGAGCTTCTTCCAACTACCCTTAGGGATATGTGTACCCCACTTTGGGAACCCCTGGTCAAGAATATGATGTATTGCTGTAAATTAGAACGATCAAATAAGCCCAACTGAAGTGTAAACTATCTAATTTCTTTTGTACTTGTACTGAGGAATGAGAAAAATAAAACCTTTGAACCTTCAACATCTATAGTGGGAAAGTACAACACACGTTAATTCAGAAGTAAAATGAATCACTGACATTGGAACCATTTTAATATATGATGACTAGTTTTACTTTTCCTACTTCTGGTTCATTTTGCTGATAAAACTTACATAACTTAATTTTGTAAGGCTTTGAGTGAACAACTTTTATGATAATGGATGGATTATTTTACTGTTGGTTTTAGTAGCTTTATTTAGGTAAAAAACCTCGATACTTATTCCACCACTGGCCACCATTTATATAACAGATGTCTACTACGATGCCTCAAAATAATATCTTACAGATTTCAATTACATATTATTTTTGATTTGATGAACTTTTTATATTCCTCCTGGTGGAAACGTTCACACCATTATAGCCCTAAGTGATTTAAATCAACTGGAAACAGTGACTTATTACTTATGAACAAACTGATTTGAGTCATTAGTTTTACAAAAACTAGAGTAGCTGCTTGCTTATGCAGGAAAAAACTGCAAAGTGGAAGCAAATTTAGCAGTAGTGAGAGAGCCACCATTATTAATACCTAGAAGCAAAACTGTAGTCTGACACAATGTTTTCTGAAGCAGACAGATCCTCTAATGCAACTGTTACAGCAAAACAACCAGCAGGTATTTGGCTGGTTGAAACTTGTCCTCACAGAAATACCTCCAAAGTCTCATTTACATTTACAAGCACCAAGTTACAGCAAGTCTAGCAGAAAGTATTTAAACATCAGGAGCGACATCATGCTCTGGTCTGACTGTATGTGCACACAGAATTAACTAATTTAATGAGGATTTTAGTTCTTTAATAGACTCATTTGGAAAAACTGGGAAAGAAAAATGTAGATTCATATGTTTCAACCCAATGCTGATCTGAAATTAAGAGTTATTTGACAGGTGGATTTTGTAGTAACTTTTCCTGTATAATTTTTAATCAGTTTTCTCTTTTAACCAATAAAATAAAACAGTATGAACGCCATTTGAAAAAAAAAAAAAAAAAGCTAAGTGTTGTTTTTTCAAGTCATAAGAAGTGGTATGCATCAAGTCAAAAAGGCCATAAAAAGTCAAAACAGTATTATAGCATAGCCTTAAGTGATAATAAATGTATTATAATGTGTTTATAATTATCTATAATGAAAAGCTCATGTTTGACTGGAATGCAGAAGGAATTAATATGAAACAAACAGGAGGGTTAAGACAAAGAGTATCTGCAGGTTTGAGAGAGTCACACTGATGACTTTTTAAGATATTTTTTCATGGCAACTTTGGTCAAATTTGAGATCTTATCTTCACTAAAATAAAAGTACAACAGGCCTCATTGTTATTACCTAGAACCAGTCTTAACCATGTTTGAATCTACCTAACGCTACATTTCCATTTCTACATGAATAATGTTTCCGCTACCATCATTCAAGCTGCTACAGCTCACACCTGAACCCCTCCACCCATGAAGGATTATTGGTGGCTCCACTCATTAGGACTTTCATTATGCTTAAATGCTGAACACTAATTAAAAATTTGACAAGTGATTGCCAAAGCACATATAGCAATACAATTCATTGCATCTGTGGATTTTTTTAAGACCATGTAGTGTCAGATTTAAGAAGTAACGATCAATTTTAAGGAAAATTAAGGCCTTAATTTAAGACAATTAAATATAAGGCTTTTAAGAGCTTTTAGGGCTTGTAGCAGCCTTTAATGTAATAATAATTTCCTGAAAATGTATTAAAATTTGCACTTAACACAATCAAAAATGTAATAAAACCCAATAATGTAATAACTTCACCAATAATGTAAGAAAATATCCTGACTGATGTTGTAATAACATTTTTACTGAAAATGTAATACCTTATTATAATATTGGGAATTTTTACATTTTCAGGTAGGTACATTATCTGTCAAGTTTTGATGTTTATCAGTTTTGGGGGGAAAAGACCCACCTGAAAATGTAATAAATCCCCAATAATGTAATAAGGTATTACATTTTTGGTAAAAATATTATTACAATATCAGTCAGGATATTTTATTACATTATTGGTGAAGCTATTACATTATTGGGCTTTATTACATTTTTGATTAGTGCAAATTTTATTACATTTTCAGGAAATTATTACATTATAGGGTGCTACAGGGATCCGTGGACACCCTGATAATGAAGAGTAAGGGAGTACAATGATTAAAGAACAAATCTACAGGTGTTTTTGTATTTTTTTCCTCAAAAGTAGATACTGTACATGACAAAAAACTATACAGAAACAAAACCTGAGAAGTTGGAAGTGATGCAAGTGTTGGCGACATCCTGGAAGACCCGAGTGCATGATGGACATGTGGACTGAGGGACCTGAGCAGCAAATATTATAGATTCTGTTTTTGTAGGAGTCGAGGACAGATGCCATACTTTCTGTGTCATTCACTGCTGTTCACATTTAAGGTGATTTGACAAGGATGTGAATCTGTTTCCATTGAACTTTGTAGGACTTTTTATCTGTTACTGCAACCAAGCATAGAAACTTTTTTGTAAGGTTTAAACTTTTTATTTTATTTGCAGTGCTTCCAATCAGATTATTGGTGCTAATGTTAAGAAATAACATTAAATTACATCAAGAGCAATGCACTAATATTTAGGTCCAGTAATAATTAACCATTCCTCAAAAACAGCTGAGGTCTGAACAGGTTTACATGAATGACAAGATTTTATATAGATGAACATCTTAAGGGAGTGATATTTAGCATTTTTAAATGGAATTACGCATTGTAAATCATTTCCCTGTGGTCTACATAAACTGTAAATGCTCTGCTTGGGTCTGAATTCTTCATTAATTCAAATCCACAGGTCCATCTTCAACCCT
>JAQQZY010000024.1:22653706-22677008 GCA_030068375.1 Ostorhinchus rueppellii | reverse complement strand
GCTATGTAGATTTGGCCCTAAAACGCACCACTGGATAGTTTCGTGATTATGGCTACGTATTCGTCTAAATTTTATTACTTTAAAGATTTTTATTTTTACAGAGGGAATATATAAATGTATATTTAGTGGCTTGGCTGAACTAAGTAACACGCAAAGGGAAAACAGGATGGACGCCACCTATAATTAAATACAAAGCAGAGCCTAAATCAGCCCTATTTCACCACAACCTGTACTACCTGGTAACTCAAAGACAAAGAAACAAAATATTTATATGACAAATAAGTTACAAATGTATAGTGAATGAAATACCCTACAGTGTTCATGTGTGTGCATTTATGTGTCACAATGTAAACTAATATAAAATACCAACTTGTGGTTACCTGGAACTGAGCATGTGCAGGAAATTAAGTGACTACAATATAGTAACCTTTTTGGGTTAATGGACTAATGAGGTGGGACCAAAGTGAAGATGATTCCAAGGACCCATGATTGACAGGGGCTCCAGAAAACAGTTGAACCATAGTCAGTTATTTGAAAGGACAATTATTAACCATCACTTTAAAAGAATGTTTGCCTCTTAAGTATTAACGTTGTGAAAGAACCAGTTAACTCACTATTTACAATATCGTGGGTAATATTGGGAATTATAGCATCGATCGGATACCAAGTAAATACAGGGCTGGTATCGATACCAATACTTTTTACTTGAAATGTCATTGAATAATTTTTTGATTTTGCATTTAGTTACAGTAGTTGATCATGATTCTAATAATACATAGGACAAATATTTCAGACAAATAAACATTTTTTTTATTAACTAGCTACAATATAAAACAATTTAACAGGATAAAAACAATAAGATAGTTCCCGTCTTACCTTTTACTACACAAAATTGTTTAAGAAAAAAACACTAGTGCAAAGTAATAAACTGCAGTGAATAAGCTCCACAAACTGCTTCTCTTTGTCTCCACCATCACAGGCTGCACTCAGTCAGTGCTCTGACTCTGATAGAGCAGGGTGGCGGGAAGTGCGCTGTTTGTATAGACAGACAGATCTGGAAAGAAGCTGTGCTCGCAAGAACTCTGTGAGGAGATACGAATAATTTGCTGGATGTATAGAAGAGAAACAGCAACAAAAGTATCAATCTCATCACGCTCACATCAATCAATACCAATACTCATCTTGGTATCGATACTATCAATAATTGGATCAATGTGCACAGCCCTAGTTCACAATATTAAAAAGAAAATAAATACAAAAAATGGGGGAATTGTTGAAATATAGGAGGGGAAAAGGATATAAACATTAGAGGAAACGTGACTATGCACATGTGCAGTGTCTGGTGGTAAAAAAGAAGAATGCTGACATTAACTAGATCAGTCGTGCAGATATAATGGGTAAGAATAATAATACTGCACAAATGATAAACCACACAATGAAGTTCATTCATTCATTCATTCATTCATTCATTCATTCATCTTCTATACCCGCTTTATCCTCACTAGGCCTTCGCCCTAAGCAGCTGGGATAGGCTCCATGCGACCCCCGTGACAATGAAGTTCAGTGCAAATATAATAGTAAAACACTGACAAGAGACATTTTACCGAACATTACTTTTGTTGTTTACATACATTTGGCTGATGCAAAGATTTATTGAAGTAAGAATTTGAACACAGAACTTGTGGTGGTGTATTTTAACATTGTAGTATTAGTACATTTACTGCAGAATAATAATAGTAATAATAATATTTATTTATGCAGTGTTTATTAGTGCTTTATAATAAAATCCGAAGTCAAATTAATAGTACTACATATGTATCACTTGATGACCAGAAGATGATGTTTTAACCCTTTCATGCACAGTGGTCACTACAGTGGTCAGCTGATTTCATTGTTTTAGTTCCATATCAGCCACCACAGTGGAGGCTTATGCATCCTCCCATACACTGTAATTCATACCACTACTGTAAATTTGGTGTTGTAGATAAACCTGATCTGCAGTGACATGATTGAGTATGACAAAAAAAGTTTTTTTTTTAAAACAAAAAGCCTTTTTCTTTCTTTTTTTTTTTTTGCATATTATGTCCATGCAGGTATGTTAAAATGTGAGAACACAGATTAGCAGCATTAAAGATATTTTTATTTCATACTTTTCCCATCATATATCAGTAAATACGTGTTTGTTTGCTTGTAATATTAAACACATGGTTTTGTAGCTGTAAATGGGTTCTTAAAAAATCAATCACATTTTTTTTCCATTCCCATAAAGGAATAAAAACACTCAGGGGAAAAAAAGAAAAATCTTGATTAAGGTTCTCATAATTCATGCATGAAAGGGTTAAATGTATTAAAACCTAATTTTGAAGTATTTCATGTGGGTTTCCAGGAAATTATTATTTAATAGCCTTGTCACATCAGGACATTCATATTTTATTCCAAGTGACTATTAGCACAGTTCTATCCACAACGCCAACATCTGGAGGCGTTTATTAGCTATGATGGGACGTTAAAGCGTGCTCCTGCTCTGTGTTTCAGATTGTTGTGAAGAAAGGAGATGAGAAAGGTGGATACTTAAAGGTCAGCACCGGACGCAAGCTGGGCTACTTCCCTGCTGATCTGCTGGAGGAAATCACTATGGCATAAACTCAAATACGACCCGATGCTTTCTTAGAGATGAAAATAACAGTTTTCAGCTGCGAACACCAAAAATATCTAAATGTATGTCTTCATTGTGCCTATTACAGCAAAGATTAAATTGCTGTGTTTGTGCCTTATGATGTATGAGACAGATTATGTTTCTTTAATAACTATAACTGACATACTAATGTGATGTTTGTTGTGAATAGTGTGATAAACATGTTCAAATGCTTCTACTTTAGTATCTGTAGATGCACCGAGTCTGAGAAACAGTGCAAAAGGTTTTTAAATCATCTGAAGTGACGTCTGAATAAAACAATAAATGAATTAGTAAACAGGTATTTTTTTTATGTAAAAGGTACAACATTTCATTATTTGACTGTTCAGGAATCAAATATTCTAGGTATTTTTTAACACCATTGGAAAGTTTGACTGTGTCTTTTCTGAATAAATGAGGATTTAAAGTCGGGCTATTTCAATATAACATTCATGTACATAGCTTAAACAAGAAGAAAATAGACTGAAGATCTGTACATAGTTAAACCCTATGAGGAAAAGGGAAATAAGACCTGAATGTCACACTGCAATGTTTCTGAAGCTGAAATGTTTCCACTCACCGCTGCTCTTAAAGCTGTATGATTCAGTGTTTTAATATTAAACCTGAAGTGTACTTAAATGTCACGTGTGAAACATTTCATTTCATAGCTGCTTATGGATGTTTGAAGGTTTATCTGTAAACAGGTAACGCAGCTGAAGATGATGATGGTGATGAAGAACACTTCTAAAGAGGACATGTTCATTCTAAAATGAGATGAAGTGCATCAGGATTTTCCTTTAATTTGTCAGGTGTTGCTTTTAAGAGTATTGCCTGCCCTCTAGTGGAAGAAGTCAGTAGAAGAAACAGATTCTGTTCCTTTACAGTTAAATTCCTTGGCATTAGACTCAGATTTGGACTATAGGTGTCATGTATTTAGTATTATACCAGCCAAGTAAACACAAACATGCTAATAAAACAGTATCTAAGTACAGTTTGGTGCCAGATTGTCACTGTGTGGTTCCTTCTGGCCTGAAATGAAATAAACTATATTTATCCTCTAAAGGAAATTGTCTTTAGCTCAAAATAAAATCAAATAGAATGAATTAAAATCAAATAAAGTTAAATTAAATAGAAAAGAATCAAAAACTTTTAAATAAAATAAACAGCTACTCTGAGAATATGAGCCCAAATATCATAATTAATCAGCACAGCGAGGCCTAAAAACACTTGTACATCTTACACTGAATGTTAAATTACACATATCTATGTAGCCATAGTCTTACTGCTGAAATAATGCTTTAAAATTCATCATTCTCAGCAGAGTTTTCAAATGCTTCAATAAAAAAATATTCACTCATAAACATATTTGTGATATCCTTTTAGCTATTGTTGTTTGTTTATTTTTTCTGTTTTTGGTTAATTTTAATCTGGGATACACCAGAATAAAGAGAAAACCTGCACCCACAACCAGTGAAGCCTTTTATTTTTTTTTACAGTGTAGTTTGAAACTGATTAGCTTTGAAACTGCTGGAAATATTGTTCCAGTTCAATACACACATGGTTAAGTTTTGAATATTCAAGTAGAAATATTAAACATATCACACTGCTGTGGAATAATTTTCTATAATGGATATGATAGTATAATACCTTAGTTTTTTCACTCATTTTAATGTACAGTGTCCCTGCTGAAATAATGCTTTAAAATTCATCATATTAGATTCTCAGCAGAGTTTTCGAATGCTTTGATGCTCTTAACATCCTAGACTGTTAATATCTTCAGTGTAATTTTTCCACAGGCTAGACTGGACGCTTAGGTGGGCTGGTTTTGGCCCACGGGGCACATGTTTGACAGCCGTACTGTAGACAGATGATTTACACTGTGGATATTCCACTTATTGCTGTAATTGTTTGGTTTCAGCCTTTCTTTAACTTTATCTGATCACAATGACACTACAGTAGTTTTTCTGTACTTACTAGTGGAGGTAATCTAATCTCATACGTGCAACCTGAATGAATGAAAATATTTTGGTTTGACGGGGTTTCTGTAATATTATACGATTTTATATTTTATGTTCAGTAACTTTTTAAACACTAATCCCATCAATACATGTAAATAATTCACGTGAAATGCAGTTTATCAGCCTTTCAGTGGCATCAGATGTGGTTTTTTTGGACATTCAAAGGCTTCATAGTGAACATAGAAACACTATCAGCTTCTGCAACATTGATTCACCAATAAAACCACAGATTCACCAGCATAGTTGACAAAAAACATTGGTTGTAGACTATTGTTTTTATGTTCATTTGATGATATATTTTGTTTAAAAAGTCACATTTTCTTCAGTTTTCTCTGTTTTGAATCATGACCTCGGTCTGAGTTTGTATGAACATCTACATTGTCAGTAAATTAAATACATAATAAAAATACAGGATTTTATTCATTTATTTTCTATACCCGCTTTATCCTCACTAGGGTCACGGGGGTCACATGGAGCCTATCCCAGCTACTTAAGGGCGAAGGCGGGGTACACCCTAGAAGTCGCCAGTTCATCACAGGGCTAATACTGGATTTTTAATTTTTTTTAAAAATGCAAAGAAACAGATGATAATATTAAAACAAATGGTGATGGTGACTACTGCACATTTTGTCTCTGATTAAAATTGTGGCATGTGATATAAATGGTTTGTCTCATATTCAATAATAAAATAATTGGATAAAAATTACTATTTCTATTATAACCACAATTTCAAGCTTCAAGACATTGCATTTGTATTATGTAACTGACTGCAAATAAACTGGAAATGACTGTTTATGTCAAATGTGTTGAAATATAGCACCGAAAAGGAGTATTCAGCCCATTTGATGTATTCCTCTTTTATTGCTTTTACCCCTTCTTCCACACTATATATTTGTAATAAAATGGCATTATGTTGTAGAGATTCAGAGCTAATTAACACTGAAACAATGAAAACGTTCTGCCTCAGGGATTAAATGTGTCAAATCTTCTATATTTTAATAAGATAAATCACAGTTTAATGATGAAAGGACTGGTTGGCTGGTGTTATCGCAACATATATATGGATTAATGTAAATTTATACAATAGATTTATACATAACAAAACACAACCTATATAATGTATAGATGTCCACCAGAGTCCTCTACTATTCTGTATATTGAGGGCTGTGATCTGAAGGTTACCTCCCTTTTCTCTATGTTTGCTATGACAAATATACAAATGACTACATTTTATTGAATTTAATCACTTATCACCATATCTTGAAGTCATGTAATATTTGTCTAAGGTGCTGATTATGAGCACCATGCCACTTATGATCTGCAGGTTCTGTTCTACTCTGCATCAACCCTAACCCTAACCTCTTAACCCTAACCCTAACCCCTAACCCTAATCCTAACCCCTGACCCCTAACCCCTAACCCTAATCCTAACCCCTAACCCCTAACCCCAAACCCTAATCCTAACCCCTAACCCCTAACCCAAACCTCTTAACCCTAACCCTAACACGTGTTCATTCTACTCAGTCTTACTCCTTACTTTTACTTACTAACCCTAACCCCGAACCCTAACCGCCTAACCCTAATCTTAACCCCTAACCCCTAACTCCTAATCCTAACCCTAACCACCTAACCCTAATCCTAACCCTAACTCGAACCCTAACGCTAATCCTATCCCCCTAACCCTAATCCTGACCCTAACCGCTTAACCCTAACCCTAACCATAACACTAACCCTAACCCCTAACCCTAACATGCGTTAATTATACTCGACTTACTCTTATGCTTACTTTTACTTACTAACCCCAACCCCTACCCTAACCTTATCCTTAACCCTAACCCCAACAATAACCTTAACCTTCACCTTAACCCCAACTATAACCCCAACCGTAACCCTCACCAAAACATGTTATTAACATGTTATTACTGGGTTGTGACACTGTTATTACCATATAATTACACTTACTGGTGACTACCACGCAAAAGAAGGTCCAATCAACTCCAAACCCCAACCCAAAGCCTAACCTTAAGCCAGAACTTTAATCCCCAATGCATGGCATTTTTATGAAAAGCATAAAATAGACATTAAAAAAAACATTATTATATCATGTAACAGATTTGTCTTAAACATACTACTAACATATCGCTAATATGTTATTACCATAACCCCACCCACAACCCAAACTCTTACTCCTTCCTTCCATCCTACCGCTCTACCTACCCTGGAATTGAACGCTTTTCATCCTGCTCTGAAGGACATGTCCTTATATGCCAGGGGTGTCCAATTCTGGTCATGGAGGGCCACTATCCTGCATGTTTTAGATGTTTCCCTCTTCCAGCACACCTGACAGTCATTATCAGGCTTCTGCAGAGCTTGATGACAGGCTCATCATTTGAATCAGGTGTGTTGGAAGAGGGACACATCTAAAACATGCAGGATACCAGCCCTCAGGGACCAGGATTGCCCACCCCTGTTCTAAAGGCTCTAACGTAGAATGATTAGATAATAGGTCAATAATTTTGCCTAAAAAGTGTGATAATATACCTCTATCTGTAATTAAATTGATCAAGTTATAATATTAAAAATCTGAATTAACATGTTAGAAGATGGTATGTCTCTATGTTGTAAAACTGATTCATAATAGCAAGTTTAACAAATAATCTGGGAATAACAGAATATTCTTTTCATTCCTTTAAAATCAGTCAAATCTGAAAACAAGACACATTTTGAAGGTATTGACTAAACAAGTGACAAGTAAATTATCAATTTAGTATTAACTATAGTTCAACCAATCAGTTACTGAATTACAGTTTTTTCCTCAGTCACTTCATCTTAGAATTCTTCAATCTCAAGATCCTCGAAAATTTTGTTGTTTTGAACCAATTTCAAAAGCTTTGACAAACTCATGCAAATGACAATGTACAACTGCCTCATATTCTTGTCATGTTGATTAACTTGTAATATATTGAGTAGACTTAAACCTAAAAACCTCTAAGCATTAGTTTACTGTATGATTACATCATTAAATGTAAAGTGGTTGAACAAGTTGTCGTAGTCTGTTAATCATATTCCTGTACATTCCTATTCTACTGTTTCCGTAAATATGTCCTAAATTGATCCCTTTCTCTAAGGTGAATATTGACTTAAACAAAGGGAAAATGTAAAGCATGTGAATGTGTACAAAGTCTGTACTGCAATTCCCCACACAGTGCTGAAAGTACATTTCTGCCTAAGGGCTGCTGCTTCTGTTTACGTTTCTAATTTTTTTTTTTTTTTTTTTTTTGTAGTATGCAGTGCTGTAAAACTGTCTGGTGTTTTTCTTTTCTGTATCACAAAGACATGGTCTGTCAACAAATTACAGTACAAACAGTAGAGGCATAAATGTGAATCCTGTCAAATCTGTCTCTCATATAAAGTAATATATAATTTTGAAATTGATATATGCTATACAGAAAAAAAGTGCATTTTCAAACACAGTGCTATATTGACAATAAGGTGACATTTTGACTACCATGGTTATTTTTGTCATGTGTTCATTGGGACATAAATATTCACCTGAGCTTTGGTTTTCTGTCAGGTTTTCAGAGCTCTAGGGGGTAGTGGGAGTTGGGTTGGGAGGTTTGAAACTGTTAATCAATTGTTCGAAGCTTCCAGAAATGTGCTTACTGTTTTGCAAATGTTCAAGTGTTCAAGTTTCAATGTGTGATCTCTAATGACATCTAGTGGTAAATTTGTGAACTGCAGCCATCACTGAGTACCCTAAACTTACTCCTCCCTATGGTGGCTGCAAGAAAAAAAAAAGAAAAAGAAAAAGGAAAGTGTCTTATTATTGTTTGTTTTATCCACTCTGGCTTTTCTGGGTGAAGGAATATTAACTCTGGTCCTCACTCAATCCTAGCAGGTAATGGAAATACCCTTTTTAGTACTAAAAAAAAGGAGAAGAAGAAGAGAAGAAAAAGATGTTAATTTGAGCCACATGAGGATGAAAATGATCTATTCCTTTTCTGTTTTTTAGAGACCCTAACCCTAACCCAAGAAATGTGTCCACACAAAACTACTGAACATGCTCTAGTATATGTCAGGCCTGTAAGTGGTGCTGTAACAATGCCACAGAAGTGCACCAAAAACAAAGATGTGGAGCATGCGCATAAAACTTGTGCAATGTAAACAAACATAATTTTGAAAATTATTTTAAAAATCTGCCATTATTGCTGTACATGCAGCCTATGCAGAGGTGCTGCTATGATATCATCATTTCAGAAATTGTGTATAGGCTGTAAACATGGAAATGCAAGGGTGTATTTTGAGATTTGTTGTCAAAGGTTAAAAAATGTGCGTGTTCTTGGGCTCCCAAGACACCAGTTCCATGTAGATGAAATGCCCATAGAATAAAAAAAACTTTTGTGGAAACTCCTAAAGGGGTCTCAATGTGAACAGTCCCTCAGAGCTGATTCAGAACAATGGCACAACACTGCAGACTGCATGAACCGCCCCCTCGTATATCCTATGAAATATAGAAGGATAGAACTGCAGAAAAGGAATATAATATTCATAATTATCTTTCATGTGAAAATAACAACACTTTTGTGTTTGTTAGCTAAGAATGAGCCATTTATATTTTGCAAGGAGCTGTTCGTGTGGACTTGTACTGATGATTTAATTTTCCTGTGGACTCATGTGGATGATTTGATTTTCCAGGTACCAAGGATAATCTATCCTTTAAATGATTAGTAAAGTATAAAATCAGAGAGAAAACATGTCTCCACACAAGTAAGTCTGAAATGAATGTATCTGAGCAGGATAGTTCACCTGCAGCGTTCAGTGCACACCTCTACACTCTGAGTGGCTTGGCTGATTAATTTCTCTTCGCTGTAATCAGTTGACTGTTTTGCATCTTGTCTATCAACAGGGTGACATTTTGAGATCTAAACACAGTGGTACAAATCAGGCCAAAAGACACATAAGGCACCTTTTTGTCCCAACAATGCTCTCATGCAATGGGACTTCTCAAACTGAATGAATCCCAAAGCCCAAATAAATCCTGCAACTAACCAAACAACCCAAACAGGCATTTCTAACTCACTCTTAAATCCAATCCTAAGGCAAAGGCTTGAACATGATTTTACACCTATGAGACATTTTAAAAACAGACCGATAGTTTCAGTATTCCTCTGTAGGTTTCATAAGTACAGAAACAAAAGTGAAAGTAAAGTCACATTATGGTTTATTAATTCCACCTGCTACGTGCCTCATATGAGACAAATGCATTGATTTGGCTGCACAATTACCAAACAAATACAGTGATTTTTTTTTTGTACATAGACAACACTGTTTATAGGATGAATTCATTGCTGGTGTTAGTCTTTCTATGGGATTTGTTGACGACAAAAGTAAAAGCATAGGAAATCACAAGACCTATCCTTTAAGCTCAGTTTTTACCCGTATTAAAGCAAAATACTGCATGTTGCCCTATGTTTTTCAATCAGAAAATCCAGTTGCAGCACAGTTGTTGTTTTAATTGCCAGAGTGATCAATAACAAGCTTTAGGACGATCAATAGGATTTATGATGTGTCAGATTTCGTGTTATCGGATTTCCAATACAAAAATATAAACTGCTGCTAACTATAATAATTGCTGTAGTTACATGTTGTGGCTTTAAGTGCAGACTGTCTGTGACCGAGCGCTGAGATAAAAATAAAACTCAACTTCACTGCAAAACAGACATGTCTTTTTTTCCCCTTTTTTCCTTCTACTCAAAGAGAAATTGCACTAATCGAAGTGGATGCTTTTTGTTTGGCTGAAGCACATTTTAATCTTTGAAAAGAGTGATTTAAACATGTATAGTAAAGATAACAACTGAAATATAAATGTCTCCCTCCATATGAACCATTAGACCTGCATGTGTGTAAGATCTCATTTGTTCCTTTTTGTACATGCATTCATTTAATTTTAATTTTTATTAATTTATTTATTCATCTGTTTCCCCTATTGTCAGTCCTTCTCACTCATCTTCCATCCCACCCCAAATTTCTACAATGAGTTTAACCCATAAAGACCCGGTGCTACTTTGGTATCAGTTCCCAAATGAATTTTATTATCTCTACTTTTAATATTTCTTAAGTGATTTATCACCATTTATTCTAATATTATGCTCTATACTTTGTATTTTAAGTGAAAATCACCTTCTTACCGACATTTAATTTACTGATCATGTAGATATTCATAAAAGCTCAGAATAAAGTTGAAGGTTATGAAGTTAAAAACAGGGAAAACTGAAAAAAGGGACTTTTTTGAGTAAAATATGTCATGAACAGAACATAAATCCAGTGTCTCTATTCACTGTCATTGATCCAACTCTGTGGGTTTCACTGGTGAATCAGTGCTGTAGAAGATGATGGTGTTTCCATGGTAACTACAGAGCCTCTGAACTTCCAAATGGGTCATATCTGATGACCATGAAAATATGAATAACTGTATTTTACATTAATGAATTACATGAATTGATAGGATTAGTGGAACAACAGGTATTTAATATTTCAGATCAGGAGATCCTTTTCATTGCCAATGTATGTTTGGGTTTTTGTGGGTTCATAACCCTTTAACAGTCATCTTTAAAATTCCACAATCAAAACAGGGCACGTGTTAATTGAATTGATTAGTTTCTATAATTTTTAAATAATAAAACTACATATATCTGGGATGTGAACCAAACAAACCATTCCAGGACATCAGCTGTAGCTTTTATATGACCAAAAAAACCTACCTGATTGAGAAAGCAAATTATAAATAAGTTACAATTAAGCATACCACTTCATTTATATGCACGTTGCTCCAAGATTTAAGAATAACATTATTTATATTTGTTCTTTTCTGTTAAATAAAAGTAAGAAATACAAAAGTATTGTACATGGTGCTTAATACTTTTGTGCTTTGTGCTATTGATCTGAATGAATAAAACTGACTTGAAATAAATGCATAGTTTCTGTTGTGTGTAATATGTACATATTGAGCGTAATGCATGTAGATTATTTGGCTCATAGTCCACAATCCGAGTTTGGTCTTAGACATGTTTGGTCATTATTTAAGTTTGAATTGAACTGAAGTCAAAGTGGGAACTAAAACTACCAACTCTCCTTTCTCTCCTAACCCAGTAACCCAGTAGCCTGGATACAGAGCGTACCTGATGGATCTGGATCTCCACCTTTAGAGCCTCCTGTAACGTCTGTAATTCCATCATGGATCCAGTCAGTCTGCCAGCCGATCGATCAGCCTGCACACACATAAAAACACATGCACACACACACATAAAAACACACAAAAAGTCAGAGAAAAACACACACATGGGCAAAGGAGAAATGTCTAAACAGGTAGTTTGATGGAAATCAGCAGCTTTGGGGTTTGAGGACATGGCTGTTGTCATAGCAACCATATAAAGACTTCCTATATGATGCTGGCCATTCTGTCAAGGTCAAATGAGGTCACTCGAAGTCCAGATAAACCATGACCTCAGTCATAAAGTTAAACTGGACCACGACACAGTTCACATTACACACAAACACAAAATTTCTTTCTATTTAACAAGGAAGGGACAAGCATGGAGATTATTATTGAAGATAAATAGTTTAAAAGTTACCTTAACACCGTCTCCAGTAGGAAAACCATCCAACTGAAGCATTAAAGTGCCGCTAGAGACACAGAAAAATCAGAAACATGAGGTTTAACTTGATATAATTACGTTTTTAAGCCATACACTAACCATTAGATTACATGTTAAAAACCAAAATGAAACATAGCAATAGCATTTTAATTAATGTCAAACTAAAACAACTGGTGGAGCAAAATAATAAAAACAGTAACTTCATACAACTATATACATAAAACATCTCTAGTTCCTTTTGTCAGTTTTAGATCATGCTTCTGCATTAAAACTTAATTTAATAGGTGAGGGGAGCAAAATACAAATACTGATCTCATACAATATTACCAATTTCAATATACATTTTACACAAACAGGACAAAATCACCTCTTTTCACAATCAAAGAACTTCATAACATATTACAGAACAAACTTTATATGGAATTTCTTTTATTTCACAGCCTCAATATGACAGTCTACAAGAGGTAGGCTACATTTACTTATACTCTTATTAATAAAGTTCATCTTAATAAAAGGAAAAATGAAACCAAAGTGGTTCACTGTAAATGTAACCTAACTTTATTTTAACAAAACCAGGCATTGTAATTAAGTAAAATAAGTTTAAATATCTCTATTTTCATGTTATGCTATATTTTTTTTATAACTAAATAGTCTGTATAAGACAGTTACATGAAAATTCCTTTGGTTTTATTTGACTGAATGTGGCTTTATGACTCACCACCTGGCTGTGGGACTGGACTCCACCCCTCTATGCTGCCCTGGAAAATAAAACAAATACACACTTAACTTATTACAAAAACAGCCTGAAATAAATGATTCATGAAATGGACCTTCCTTGAACTTAATTTTTGGACCGCGATCCACTTCATATCATGGTTCTGATCTATTCAATGTGTAAAAAAGTGCCATTTTATCTATACAAACTTTGTTTTGTAGGTTTAAATCAGATTTTATAAAATCCTTCAACGACATCAGCGGCTTTCATTCATAATAATCATTTCTATGCTGGTTTTCTTTCCACAATGCTATTTGTTTTCTCCATGAACTAAACACTCAATAACTGCAAGTCCTCTGAAAAAAAATCTTTTCTACATAACTGTATTTGTCTAGTTTTCTGAAAATGGTAATACTTTTGTTGCATTAGCATTTGTAAGCAGTATATCAGCATGTAATGAGCACTCCCAACTGTGAGACGATATATCACATTTTATGACTGCACAGAATTTGTCCACAAACACAACTTGTCCAATGAGGGCACAATTCATTTACCAAAACCTTATCTGTTTATTGTGCTCCAAATTCCACTTACACTACACTGAGGTTTAAACCAATTATTAAATGTTTATTTACTGACTATACATGCCATATATGGAGGAAGTAAAGTGCTAAAAAATAAACAGACTTGTACCTGTAAAATGCCATCATTTCACTTATTTCAGAAAAGTGCCACCTGTAAAATCAATTTCTTCCTGTGACTCAGTGAAAATTAGCTTTGCTGACATCGACTCATGATTTGATCACTTGAATAAAAGTCATATGACGATGCATTTGAGTCAGAGGATGTCACACAGAAAGAAGCCACAGGTCACTTCTTATGCATGAATGTTGTCTTCTATTCAGTGAAATCCTTACTTCACATTCCATTTAAACTAAAATAAGCAAATCAAGTTTTTTTTTCCAGACACAACATAAAGTACACTGTGACACCAGGAAAAAACTGCAAATCCATTTGTGATTGAGAATGGGGCCATTCTTTGCTCTTCTGAAATTGGAGTAGATTTTACAATGTCTTTGTTTTTGAGTTGTTTTGAATGCAGGAGGCACTTTTAAGACTTTAAACTGTCTAATAAACTATCTAATATTTCTACTCACATTGTTTCAGCTACTATAAATACTAAAACTTTTCCAGCCGGGGGGGGGGGGGGTCTTTGTTCTTGACCTCATACTGACTTAAACTTTACAAATACACATACCAAGTGATCTAAAGTGACTAAGCACATTCATTTTATTTCTGTATAGCAGTACAACTTTCAGATACTTAAGTATCACTTTCTACTATTTCTATTTTTTTACTGTTTAGAATTTTACCAAACTACATTTACCTAACAGCTACACTTACATTTCAACAGATCTACATTGATTAACGGATAAACAGATTGGTTATAACATGAGGAAACAGTTTGGAAATGGAACTGATTTGTCAGTCAGTGCAGTCTGTCAGCAGGATGATTAGCTGCTCTTCTCAGTTTCAGTGAGCTGCATATATTTGGGTTTTGGACAAAACAAGGCATTTAAAAACACCACTTTGTGCTCTGGGGAGCTGTTCTTGGCATTTTAATATCTTATTTTGTACTATTTTATTTAAAAAAAAAAGAGAGACAGAGAGAGAGAGAGAGAAAGAGAGAGAGAACTAGTTACTTGAAGAGGGAAAAAAAATCAATGATGAAAATTTTCAGTCATAGCTCCAACTTTCAGTTTCAGACTGCACACACACACACACACACACACAATGTGAGGATCTAAAATATCAGATTTTTTTTTTTCCAAAGCTGTCTCCATCAGCTCTGACATGAATATGTTTTTTTACATGTTAATGAATGTAATAACTAACTAAAACTAAATCCTATACACAATATGCGAAACTTGAAATCAATTTGCAAAATCCCTTCCACTCTTGGTACATTCTCTACATTTTACTGTTAATACATGTGCACCCTTTTTTCCCTCTACTTAAGTATACATTTGAGATAGTTGTACTTAAATTGAGTATTTCCACTAGGCTATATGCTACATTAGATTTTTATTCCATTACTGTTCAAAGGCAAATATTCTATGTTTACCTCAAGACATTTATTATGAGAAACATTCAGTGATAGTGACCTTGCAGAGTTATATCATAAATATAAAAAACAAAAACTAAAATGATAAATTATTTTAGGTATTATTCAAGAGCATGCTACCTAACCCCATACTAAACTTTGGAGTTGGCCCTATTATTGCAAGTAAAAGATCTAGACCACTATACATACAAAAAAAATATAGTATAACAGTACCCAATTTGTAGAATAAGTACTTTTAAACATTTGTTTGATAAATCTGAGTGCAGTTTACTGATACTACCTGTGTACTCTTAGTTTTTAAAGGCAGGGATTTCAGGATTTTAATTACTTACGAATAAATGAATAAATGCATACAGTTTTTACTGCTACAGCTAGTATTTGTGGTGCTGGTTTTAGTTACCATATAATCAGTTTAGTAGATCAAACTACAATAATACATTGTAAAGTATAAGTTTAGTTGTATTTTTTTTTAATTATATAAATTTGCAAATTCACCAAAGCTGTCAGACAAATATAATGGAATAAAAAGTACATTTTAGGTTCAGTAGAGCTGAAGGATAAAGTATTATAACATTGAAAAATTGAAGTAAGGTACAATTGTACTTGTGGATGTACTTAATTACATTCCATCCCTGTATATCACTTCTACTGAGTACATATTACTGACAAGACTTATATCCTTTTGTCACAACAGTATTTGTAAGTTGCTACTTTTCCTTTAGTCAAGGATCTGAGAACTTGTTCCACCTCTGCATAAAGCAAATAAAACTGCAGCCACATGACAAACTGAGCAAAAATGAAAGGTTATATTAGTGGGGGAAGTACACCAAACAAAAGTAACAAAGAAAAAAACTAGATAATAATTATTTATGAACTGATGCAGTCACATTTTCTGCAGCAGCTAGCAATAGTACGGCTCATTTTAACTGCTTTTTACATTATTTGGTAACTTTATCTATAATAATACAAAATAATATACACCTACTTTCTTATTTTATGAAGAAAAAGCAACTGGTAAAGTTACTTGTGATAACTGTAATGGAGTAAAAGTATAATAATTGCTGCTGGTGTATAGTAGCATATAAGTATAAAGTGACAGAAAATGGAAATACTCAAGTAAATTACAGTACTTTGTTGTACTTGAGTAAAATAAACGTACTTAAGTTACATTACACCTTTGGGTACAGCTTCTACCGGAACTAATCTGCAAAATAAGTACATCTGATTACATTTCACTGTAAATACCAGTATTCTGTTACTTTTTAAGCTGTGCTTTCCACTGTAGGTATTTTTATAGTGTTGTATTGTTATTTGGGTAAAAGAGGACTTCTTCCACCTCTGCGAAAAGAAAAGAAAACTGCAGCCATTTACACACACTGAGCAGAATTGTGAGGTTATATCATGACCTCTATGACTAACTCCATGTGTCACTAATAAAAACCCACTGGCACGGATGGGTTGACTCCACACACAGCTGATTTTCCCCCGTGTCAAACACAAATCTCCGCTTTTAAACCAACTCTCCAAAGCCCCTCGTAGTGTTCCTATACATGCACGGCCCAGCAGTGAATAAACGCAGCCGCTTAATTGAAGTAATTGCTCCCTGGGTGGGACATGAAGTTGTCTGGATAAACTTCCATCAGCATCACATGCCGTTGTAGCAGAGGGCCTGAAAAAGGAAGAAATGAAGCTAAAATGGAGGGTTTCAAGATGAAAGCCGTAAGTGCTTCTGCTGCGAGAGTTGAAATACTGAAAAGTGTTTTTTGTTTCGGCGGCGAAATAAATGTTTTATAACCTTCTTATTAACCCACTATGGCCGTCTGGATGTTCAATTTCTCCTTATAAATTCATCGGACCTGGCTCAATGCATCCTCTCAACACGGTAAACAGGCATGTTTGAGGGGATAATCGAAGTGTTTTTCAGTGTTGGTGGTAAAAAACCATCCAAACCGAGCCTCACATATCCGACATTGCTCCGTCTGAAATGTTACAGAGAACAAGTGGATAACGTTAGCTAGCCGCTAATGCTAACCATCCTGTTAGCTGCACTGGCTAACGCTACCAGCCACGCTGATAACTTACATCAAAGATAAATAATAATGTCGTTAGCGGCGACGTGAAAGAAAAGGGGGGAAGAAATAAAGAAATTCGCACACAAACAGTCCTAATAGACGCCATCTTTCAAAATTATGACACCAAGCTAGCAGGCGTTGGTGGGTCTAAGTTATATCGGCCCCTTGTCCTCCAGAATATCAACTCCTAGAATAAGAAACACACCAGCTAAATACACAGAAACACACCGGAATACAGCTGAATCCAGGCAAAAGCCGCCTGCCACCCAAAACACCTGCACACAAACACTCAGAAACAGATGAATAAAGGCAAAGGGAAGGAGACAGGTAAAGTTTGACAACAGAGAAAATTAAAGTTATGAAATTAAAAAAGCCCAATGTGCACTTACTCAGCAGCAGTCCTCCTCTAGATTAATTAAATATATATCTATAAGAAGCCGATCCACGATGGAATAACAGCATATAAACAGTCCGACTGACTCCTTCCCGCAGAGCTTTATTTTTGTTGCTGTATTTTATATTTAGTTTTAGTAAATTTGTCTAAAAACAGAGAAACTGAAGCTACAAAACAAGAAGAACTCTTCTTCAATCTCATTCAGCTCAGCCTCAGCACAGCGCAGATCCCTGCGCTCCGGAGCTGGAGGAAGGGGGACAAAAACTACTTCAACATCCAACTAATGCTCATTTATCCGCGACAAAGCGATTGACATTTGTGTCTGTTGCTGTTAAAGTTCGTTAAATCGGACCGATCAGCGACGCGAGGTGAAAAGAAAATGTGTTCGAAAAGCGGACTAGTTTTTGTGTCGGTGCGGCGAATTTATTTCACTTTGCCTAAGGAACGGCGGTGCTGCGACTCCCATTGCCTAGGGAAAAAACCCGGATGTAAACTCAGTGAAACTCTATGGAGAGAAAGTCGGCACACACACGTACACACACGCACACACACGCCATGAAACTCAGCAGAGAGACGGAGCAGTTTGTTGTGTTGTTTTGTGTCTGCAGCAGCGGTGGGCTCGCTGCTTCAGAGGCGGCCCGGCCCGTCCGCTCAGCCCAGTCCGCCTCTGATCAGGCTCCATGTTTAGTTCCTCACTGAGCCGCTGGACTGTTGCACTTTGTGCTACTGCTGCTGCTGCTGCTGCTGCTGGAGGAGAAGGAGGTGGAGGAGGACAGGTGGCACGGCCTTTTTTTTTTTTCCTTTTTTTTTTTTTTTTTTTTTTATCCTGGTACACATTTAATACTAGAATTACAACCTCGGTGACCTCAGGCTGTCTACCTTACAAATAAATAAATAAAGGAATACGCCATAAATAGAAACTAAATATTTTTCACACGTGCCATTACTTTTATTACCAGCCAAATTAGATGTGACTCCAGAACGCACTCACTGAGCCACAGAACCACTTAAATATACTTCACTTGTGGCATTTTGACCCAAAAAATAACAATTTGACTGATTTCTGTCTGATAATTTTTGCGCTTGGTGTTTGTTCGGCCCTTATATGAAAGCAAAACAAATAAATTAGCATTTTAAAAACTACTATTTACCTTCAAAGACCTGAGGCTATTTTTGTGGTGACTGACTTAACCTTTTCTTAGTGATTTATTCCTATTTATCACAATATTATCCTCTGGATTTTCCATTTTCAGTGAAAATCAGGTATTTCCCTACATGTATTCATTAATCATGTAGATGTTCGTAAATTCAAAGGTTATTAAATCAAAACAGCTAAAACTGAAGAAAAAGTTATTTTTTTCAGCAAAATATGCCATTGATTGACCATAAACGCATCTACAACCTTGGTCATTTGTCAAACTACACCGGTTTTACCGGTGAATCAATGTTATAGAAAATGACGGTGTTTCTACATTCACTACGGAGTGTCTGAACGTCCAAACGTGTCATATATGATGTGATGACCATGAAATACTGAGACACCTCATTTCACATTTATTGATAGGATTAGTGAGTCAGTAGTTATTAAACATTTTGATCGATATATACGTTTGATCACCTAAAGCTGTTTAGGTATTTGAGTTTTAAAATAAACTTATTGTTTTTAAATCCCTCATCACTAGGGCTCTTTAAATTGATATTCTGGGCTAACATTGATGTGTAAAATAATATTTTGCCCAGATGATACCAGTAGTTTACTTCTTTGGTTTCTTGTGTTTTTGTTGTTATTTTTCCACCTTTTAAAACAGGGGAAACAAATCCATGTTCATTATTTTTTTAATTAAATTGTTTTTAAGTCTATTCCACCCTTCATCAGTCTACCATTAAGGAACACAAATTCAGTTATACACATTTATCAGGCCAGTGTTATTTTATTTGCCCATTGGCAGATGGCGGTTTACACGGCTGAGCTGAACCCAAATTGAGGTTCTGTTGATATATTGATGCCTCTGTAAACTGTTTGACATTCTTTCAGCCTTTTTATTTGAACGCTGCAATTGCACTAATTTACAAAACAGCTTTTAATTATTCAGTGCATTCAATTTTCATGAGATAAAGGAAGATGTACCTGCAGAAATGGGACATGATATTAAAAATGATATTTGCACTGTCACTGTCAGATGTCACAAAAGTCTACACTCTGAACTTTTAAATAACAGATAAACCCATAATCATATTCAGCTTCTCAGGAATGTAACTAATTACAGTTTTGACTAAGTGCTACTTTACTACTTTATATTTCTACTACGCTACGTCTCAGAGACATTTATTGTACTTTTTAAGTGCAGCAATCCAGTCTGTTCTCTGTTCATCCATCACTGTCTTGTTTGCATCTGTCACTAAAATGACAGGATCAGACGACAGTCAGGACTGCAGAGAAAACTACTGGTGCCAAACTGCTCTCCATCCAACACTTAGTCCCTTTATTGACACAAACAGATAGAACACGCAGGTGACAACAACAACAACAATAAAATCGCATAATATCAATCATATGCACACTAAACCCATGAGTAAATTTATTTAAAAAGTAATGTAATCAACAACACATCCTCCATTTAGTCTATGGAAGGTGGTGTTCTAAAATAGCTATATCACTAGTTGTTTCATGTCACCAAACACTGTGAGATGTGTGAGAAAAAGTGAGATAGTATGGAACATATATGTTGATGTAAATTTCCACCTTCTCGTTTCCACTTGGGGTCTGTGAGAAGACAAGCAGAGCTCAGTAAGAATACATCGACACCCAGAGTGAACAAATATCACTGCAGGCCCATCACTGTGGACACAGTCTGTTCCCATTTCTTCCCTCTGGTTGGCGCTACAGATCACTGTGTCACAAAACAACCAGAGGCAAGAACAGTTTCTTCCCACAGGCCACTCATGAACATTGAAACCAGTCGTACTGCACCATCACTGTCAGTCAGTCCTGCAGATACACATGTATATATGTATATACTGAACATGAGTCATCCAGTCCTTGTACATCCACTCACTACTTTAAGTACCTCACTCCTTTGCACTATTTATACTGAGTGCAACTTCCTGTGCACTTGTATGTTGTCCTTATATATTTAATGAATATTTATATTAGGGCCTTTTATTTTCACATATTTCTATTCACAAAACTGTCTTGTCTTATTTATTCTACTTTGATCATATATTTGTCTAATGACTAATCCAACTTACATTAAGTAATTCTTATTTAGATTCTCCTTACTGCACTATATTTGTCTGACAGCTGTAGTTATCTTTTTTTTTTCTTTTTTCAGATTCATTCTATTGTTGTTATAAACTGGGAAAAAAATAAATATATATAAATCAAACTGGATTGCAATGTATTTTTTGAACTACTTTATTGAGACTCTATCATGACTTACTACATTTATTATCACTCACCACTATAACCTTTAAACTCTGATTTATTAATGAATGAACAGTTTTAGTTGTATTTATTCTCTTTGATTTTAACCTTTTTTGGGGGGTGCTTGTCACATATCATTTCCTGGGAGGATTAATTAAGCTTTATCTTACTTCAATGCAATTGCTTTTGTGCTTATTGTAATGCAAGTATTTGTAAACTGTGGAACTAGTACTTTTACCACTTTTACACACACTTTCTGTAGATGTGAAACTCTAGTACAATTTATAAAGAAAACAATACTGTCAGATACACTCATTCATTTTCTTGCTGCAATATCCACTTCAAACACATGATAGAGTGTTTATCAGTTCACTCCAATTTAACCCATAAAGAGCTAATGCTACTTTTGCTGCAGTTCCCAAATAATTTTTTCTCTCTATTTAATTTTTCTTAAATGATTTATCACCATTTCTCATAACATTATCCTCTGTATTTTTGCATTCAGTGAAAATCAGGTATTTTCTTATTTAATTCACTGATCATGTAAATGTTCATAAAAGCTCAGATTAAAATTGAGTTTTATTATATCAAAAAGTTGTGAAAACTGTAGAAAAAGTGACTTGTTCCGCAAAGATATCTGAACTGAATACAACACCAGTGTGTCCATCCACTGTCATTGATCCAACTCCATGGGTTTTACTGGTGAATCAGTGTTGTAGAAGATGACAGTGTTGCCATGGTAACTACAGAGCCTCTGAACGTCCAAATGGGTCTTATCTGATGACCATGAAAAGATGACAAACTGGATTTTACACCAATTATTTACATGTATTGATAGGATTAGTGGAAATATCAAATATTAAACATTTTAAATCAGTAGATACCTTTGGTCGGTGTTGAATGTTTGGGTATTTAGGGGTTAATCATTCTTCACTCAAAAGTAGATTTATTAGTCAAATTCAGTCTAGATCAGGGCCAAATTATCCATTAGAGAAGTAACAAACATTTCCACCTTAGATACCTACAAATACTTACCTGAAAATGACAATGAGACGATACTTGAAATAGTTTGGATACTGCTGTTTGTCATTTTTTGAGTCTTCTCCGGTGTTAAATGAATAATGTTTTCTTAAATTTCTAACCATAAACACACTAATACACAACTCCTTTTTCCTAAACAGAGTTGGCATAATGATTCAGGCCTGATTTTCATAGCTTGATATAATTATGAATCATTTCGAACAGAAATGCTTTATTTTTCCCTTTTCAGAGCAGTTGTTAATTGTTTATAGGATCAATCAGATTCTTGTGTCTTTGTTGAGAGAAATGTTTTGACAAGTAATCGATTAATCACCCACATTAATGATGACAACAATCAGCCCAAAGTGAATGTCTTAATAATGCTCTGGAGTATTGAGTGTCTGTCTATAATAACTTCAGGGGAACCAGTTTTACTCTTGTACTTTTATTATTGGAAGAGGAGTTTCTTTCCGTCTCACCTGCTTGACTGCAAACTGAAGAGAGACCGTCTTCATTATTTAAAGTGTGAGAAATGAACTTTAACCTCAGATAGAAATTCTGTCTGAGCTATTCCATCATAGAATTCAAGAAAATTCAAGAGCCACTCAAAAACGTGGAGAACTTATGAACTATAGATATTGACTTCCGTTTCTTATTGACATGAGGAATGTGGTACAGTTCATGTCGATCCCCAGTTGTGTCACATGACATCCATTTTTTTGGGCGTCCTTCAGGGGCATCATTAAAATTCTTCCAGCTTCTGGAAGAATCTTTCTCACCTCTGATACTGATGCTCAAGTCAGAGCTTTATTTGGATGTCAAAAGAACATTTCACAATCCAGCAAGGGCAATAAATTAAAATACCATTTCAAGAATAAAGTTGAGATATTGAAATGAAGTTGAAATGTCAAGAATACATTCAAAATATTCATGTTAAAGTCAAAATGCCTTTCAGTGGAATGCAAACCATTCATTTCTAAGCATTGGATGGAATAATTATTTTATTACCTCTGCCAAGGAAGTTATGTTTTACCGTGCGTTTGTTTGTTACTTTGTTTGTTAGCAACATAACTCAAAAAGTTAGGAGTGGATTGTCATGAAATTTTCAGGAACTGTTGGAAATGGCACGAGGAAGAACTGATTAAATTTTGAGGATGATCCAGAAGAAATCCTGCATTCTGGATCACTTTGAAATTTTCATTAACA
>JAQQZY010000024.1:22590202-22600866 GCA_030068375.1 Ostorhinchus rueppellii | reverse complement strand
ATATAAACAGTTGATTAAGATATTCCAATCATCCAAGATTTTGATCGGATTGGGAAAATGTGTCCATGTAAACGTGGGCTATAGTTTAACACCACAAACAGGGTGTCAACTTGTTATGAGATTGATGCATGATTTTATTCTTGTAGCCAAATATTTTACTATTTAGTGCATGACCATCATCAGCCCTCCCTGGAAGCTAAATTGTCATACTTTATTAGATTTTCCAATAAGAACCAGGGAGGGCAGTGCTGCACCGCGGTGAGTTAAGGGGGAGACATAGATGATAGCAAAAAAAAAAAAAAAAAGGGAGGGGGGTTACCGACAAACAGAAGAGCAGTGCTATTTAGGATGCAGGAGTGATAAAGACTATTAACCTCAGCAACAAGCGACACCACTTCCAAAAACAGCACCGAAAACAAACAAAACAAGAAATGGTGCTTTTCCACTGCAAACCCTACACCACTCGACTCGGCACGCTTCAGCACGACACAACTCTACCTACTTGTCAGACCAGCCCGGTTGTGTTTCCACTGCCAGCCGTTACTAGTTGCGACTAGTTGAAGTGGTTGGAGTTGGCGTAGTCGACACTGCCGTGACGTCGTTTTCAGGCGACTAATAAAGTGTCAGTAAACGACAACGATGGAGTCACTGGATGACATTGACGCGGTACTGCTGCTGTTGTTTAAGTTGGTCTTCCATCTTTTCAAAAATCTTCACTGTTTGTTCGATGTTGCTGTCCTGTCTGTTGACGTTCTCGCAGGTGTGTTTTTCCATACATGGCGGGTGATTACTTAAGATCCCCAAGCTTTGTTGTGTGTATGATGACGTTTCCTCTGACCAATCAGCGGACAGCACTGTTCACGTCATATTTTGGTGTCGGTGTTCTGTCAAATTGTCCTACTTCCGCAAAATGTCCTACCGTAGGAAGAAATGACACATATGTTTGCTGATCTTTACTACCTCATCAGAAAATCCTACTGTGTGCTTCCAGTTTCATTTTTTGTCATCGCTGTTTTTAATGGTTTTTTTTTCTGCATTAGGACGCTCAAACACTGATAGTGACCTCGTCAGAAATAAAATGTAGATGTATGCAGGAAGTTCTGACAATTCTAATTGCCAAGTCAGATATGCTTCCACATTAATATATGCAGGTAGGATGTTCTGACAATTGAAATGACCCCGTCAGAATATGCTTTAATGTAAACATGTTCTGTTCTACAAACGAACCTCATTTGAGTAAGCTCTTACACAGATGTACTTAAATTAAGTTGTTCTAAACTATTCTCATATGGATGGCTACGGATGATTCCCAAATAATGTGACTGAAAGACCGAAATGCAGAAATGTTCCAACAGAACTTTTACTGACAAAATCAAACGCCCACTGTACATACAGTGCATCACAGACCTAGTCCACAAAATAACACCATGCTTAGACAGTTCATTAGACCTGTTCAAAAAACCCCTTTTTTTTTTTTTGTTATTTTAAAGCCAATTACTGTGATTCCCATTCTCCAAACTGTGGAATGACAAGATACAACAATTATTTGGATTTTTGACCATGGAATGCCTGCCTCATGAGTCATACAGTTTTGATGTTGATTTTTCTCAAACGCTGGAAATTTTGGATTTGGGGTGTTCTATTGCTAATGTATTTGGTATCACCTTAAAGGAAATTTTATCAGCATTAATGTGGTACCACTTACAATGCTCTATGGTTTATTCTAATTAAGTTATAAGGCAAAATAGAACACCCCCATCCAAAATTTTCAGTGTTTTTGACAAAAATCAACATCAAAACTATATGGCTCATGAGGCAGGCATTCCCATGGTCAAAAATCCAAATAATTGTTGTATCTGGTCATTCCACAGCTTGGAGAATGGGAATCAAAGCAAGTGGCTTTAAAATAACAAAGTTTTTTCTTGTTTTTTTTTTTTGTTGTTGTTGTTTGAACAGGTCTACAGTTCATACAGTTTTGTTATTCTAAACAAGCCAATAACGATTAGTTGAGTCGGTCAAAGACAAAGGTGAGAAATCAGCATTGGGTTAGATTAAGTAGAAAATGTTAAACACTGCTTTTCTCTCAGTGCAGCTGGTCAGTAGGACAAAATTCTGACCAAGCCGCAAAAAATGACGTGTTTTGCGTACAGTGTGTGCAGTGGGACTTAGTAGGATATTTTGACGGGTAGGAAGGATTTACAGAACACCAGCTCAGCACGGCTAGAGCCACCTCTGAAATGGGTATGAAAAATCGTAACAGGTCCCAGATCCAACCCCCAGTTGAAAAGGAGTCGAACCATACCATGTGGAATCGTTATGAAAACGTGCAGTGGAAAAGGGCCATAAAATCACGAAAGACATACCATTTTTCACCACAGGGTATTGTCATTAGTTCCTCATCTGTCCGTCAGTATGTGCAGAAACTTTGGCGTGGACTGAAGACTGAGGGTTTTCAAATGTGGCCACAGTGTGTTTACTTCAGTGACTGACTTCATAAAATACATTTAATACATTTTGCAGATGATATTGACAGTTTTATCTTTCAAGTACGGTTTGAATGCACAGCTTTTACTTTTATAGTGGCTCATGTTCACAGTGTATTGGTTGTATTTTCACTCTAGTCAAGGGTCTGAGTATTTTTTTTTCTACAACTGGGGAAAAAAAAAAAAGCCTCCAGATAGAAAGAAATAATAAATGATGTAACCACTAGATGGCAGCACAGTAATAGTAAAGACATTTGTGGTGAAAATAGAAAACTGATGTGTGTGTTAGTGTGATGACTGACAGGACACTGATCTGAACACAGAGCTTTAACTTGTAACATGTTGTTATTAGGATTTACAGTGAGCCTGGGTGCATTAGTGGTGGTCTTAGTAGTTCTAGTGGTAATAGTAGTGGTAGGGCTTCTAGCAGCTGGGTAGTTGCTGATTAGATTTATTAATCAAGTTTGTCTCCATCTCCTGCAAACTGATGGTATTTACTGCTGGGCTGTTCAGAGAATGAAACTAATCAGTTTATTTGTCAGCTCTGCTCCTCGCCCAGAAAGCCGATATCTCACTCTCGCCTGGTCCAGGGTCCGCTTTCCTCTCGATGAAAGCGGAGTCCTGCAACTGGACGCTGGCATTATTTAAGGGGAATCCAATATGGAAGAATTAACTATTAAACAGATCAGGCAGCTGTCTGGCTGGCAACAAAAACCAACACGTCTCCTCTGAAAGTCAGCACAGGCCAGATTTCACTTAGGCTTTGTTTGGTTTCCCAGGATGCAGTGCTACTTAGATCTTCCAAGTTACAGGCACATGCACATAAATATTAGAATCACAATACACTTAAAGGACATGAGTTATAATCAGAGTTTGTAATCAACATTAAAGCATTTATGTGCAAGCATCACTCACACGGTTTGGGTTGAAGTGAAACTGTAATATAAGCCATATTCATATTTAATAAGAGACTAGTTAATGATATTTTATTCTAATAATTTGTGGTGAAATGCATCGACTTTACCCAAGTGTTGTTCCTATGTATAAATGAGTATTTCCATGTTATGCTGCTTCATACTTCATCACAGTCGTACCTCGTACTTTTCACTGTATTACATTTGTTTGTTGTAAAATGCTTACTTTATCTTTTCATGCATTATGCACATTCAGGTTCCGCCACTTGGTTCTTGGTTTCAGGGTTTCGTGCTAACTCTCCTTATCTATACAATCATGTATATACTTCACTTCCATCTGTATATTTCATATCTAATTTTCTTAGGTTATCCGTTATTGTATATGTTTAGTTTAGTCTTTGTTGTTTATATTTAGCCTTTATTTGAACTTTATTATATGTTTCTACTGTTGCTGCTGGAACACCAGAATTTCCCTTCTATCTATCTCTCTCTATCTATCTCTATCTCTCTATCTCTCTATCTCTCTATCTCTCTATCTATCTCTATCTCTCTATCTCTCTATCTAGTGCTTTGCAGAGACAACAGTAAAATCCTTAACTTCAAGAAAACTGTTCAAATACTCCACAGATAGTTCATGTATTTAGTAGTGTCACTGTCCTGTGAAACCACCATCTCTAATAAACCAACCTTAACCTCAGAACAGTTTAACAAAGCTGCAAATCCAGAGGATTTATGAACAAAGAACTTTAGGAAAGCTTCGCTTCATCACAAATTTTAAAACTCATCCTACTTTGAGTTTTGCATTTAAGTATTTGCGTTGAGATGTAATGGGGAAGAAGAATAAAACAGCTTAAAATGATGTAATCTAGTAAAATAGAATCACCTCAGATCTGTACATAACTACAGTAGTGGAGTATAATTAACAAAGTAAAGGTCCATCTGTCTGAAGGATTAATCTGGGAAAATATTGATACTCACACTTTTAAAGATCTTTCCATTATGATGAAGAAAACATTTATCCTTTTGTCACTGTGTTCTAATTTCTGCTGCAACAGAAAAAAACGACTCATGAATGATGCAAACACACTTGGATAACCAGTGTCAAGATGCAGCATGAAATCAGGTTAAAGTCACATCAGGGTGGTTTGTGACAGATCACATCAAATGATTTGATGCTGGAACATGTTGGTCCAATGAGGGGAACCACAAACGCACCATCAGTCAGTGCAATTAAAGCATGTGTGTCAAACTCATTTTAATTTAGGGGCCACATTCAGCGCAGTGCGACCTCAAGTGGGTCAAACCAATAAAATAATAGGCACAATAACTTTTACATACCTAATAATCCAAAATTTTCACTTCGTTTTGGTGTGAAAAAAGTCAGATTGCATTATGAAAAAATAAATAATCTCAACAAACATGTAGAACCTGACATTTGTTAAGGAAAATAAGTATTATTTTGGGGGTTTTGTGGTCAAATTTTTATTGCGCAGTAGCACATCAATTTACAATACAAAAGTAAGTGGGCATGAAAAATGAGACCATTTATCATCACAAAAATTAAACTCTAAATTTAAAGTAAAATTATAGCATGACTTAAAGACTTAATAAAACAATGATCCCTACCCACCCACGCCAATAACATGAAACGTGTAATAAGAAAAATACACACAGAATAAAAATGAAAAAGCAACTCCCATGCATGCCTGTCTGTATGCAAAAGGATGCATTCAAAACATAAAGGAAATGGGTTGGACAGGAAAATAGTGTAATTCTAAGAATTTTGTGTCCCAGCTTATTATTAACATCACTTACAGATCACAGTGAATCTATTATTTTGTTAAAAAATTTCCTTTCCTTTCCTTAATATAATTTGACACCCTTGAGAATAAAAATCTTCATTGTAATTTTTCCATTTTATAAATTCATCCTGCATGTCGGAATGGAACCTTTGGCATGCCAGTTTTGGCCTCCGGACCAGATGTTTGTCACCCCTGAATTAAAGGGTTATGGTTCCTGAGAGTTTGGTTTTAGTCGGTGTAAACTTGGGGCCGTGTTTCTAGCAGTCTTATAGGATGTTGCATGTTTTTGTTCTTTTGGTGACATTTTTTCATTTTACACAGTTAAGTCACAGTCCCTCATGTCATCCGTCAGAGTTCCTGCAGGACTCACTGACACTGAATATTTAACCATCTGTACATTGGAGAAAAAACCCCCACCTTAACCGCTGCAGTTCATGATGCATATATTTGAGTTCGCTGTACAAACAAAACTAGAATACCCACAAACATGCAAGAATAATGTGAACTTCTGTTTCATTCATTCCTTCATCAGTGCAGTATTTCAGTAATCAACAAATAATAAAGTACTCTGTTAAATTTTCATGTCTATTCCTCATAAGAGGAAAAAATCAAAAAGAGAAAAAAGAAATCAGATCAGGGCAGATTCTTTCTTTCTTTCTGTCTGTCTGTCTGTCTGTCTGTAGTTTAAAATGTTTTTTTTTTTTTTGTCTTTACTTTGTCTTTACCTGGCGCAACTTTGAGGAAGTATTTAGTGTTCAGGCATTTTGGGCGAAACCACCCTGTGTTCTCAGGTCAATAACTTGAGAACCGAAAAAGCTGGAAACAAAATTTTTTTCCCACATGAAAGAAGAGACTTTACACTTTATTTTGATGGGTGCCATGTTTATGTAGTCCTAGAACTGGATATTCTGTGAGTCTTGAAAATCTGTAAAAATGCTCTAAAATTCCTGGCAGTATGGGGGTTTCTGTTCTGAAAAACGCCTGGCAGTGAATGAGTTAAAAGTACTTGAATTCGACCTTGAAACATGTGTATGAACCCTGTGTATGGGCATAAATGTTGAGGCACATCACATCTACAGCTTAGTGTTGTGTGATGCAGGTCATTTTTGTTGATTAGAAATACAAACAAGATAAAAATCAAGCAGGTAAACAAACAACTACCCCGGTCTGATAAATGAATGATCGATTATAAGATAAAAATGTTCCTGTCTGTTGTTGATGGGTATCGTTCTAAATGTAAAATCATGCAAAACTGATACTTCACTCACTATTCTTTTTAAGATGGTGGTACAAAAGCCTAAAATCAGTGAAGCTGTATTTTGTTGAGTTTTGAGGTAAGCGTATTTGAGAATATCCAGCTATCTCGCGGCAAAATCCCAACATAACCTGGGTGTTTTAAAGATCTAATGATGCGGTTGCTATGTCACTCCCTCCATAGTAACGGCAAAAGCAACCAACAGAATTTGATTCTTCTACAAGATGCTCTAATTAGTGACAGATGTGTTTACTTCTCTGGAACCACAGAATACAGAGTGTCAGGGGAAAATCAACTCTTATGACTCAGAACAAATGGAACACAATGTTGTGAAAAAATAAAATTCAGCCTCCCTTCCTGTTTGTTTGTTTTGGTTTTGTATTTTTTTTTTTTCTCATTTTTTCCGATCCATAATGCAGCAGGAGAGCCTTGAAGTGTTAATGAAGAGTATTCCGGTGATGCTGAAGTGGGGCCTGCGGTTCCATTCATCTCTGGAAATGCTGCATTGAAGTGAGCTATTACAAAAGAAGTGAAAATGACAAGCTGCTCCTAAATCAGCTCCCAGCCTCCTTTATGGAGAACTGGTCTGGGTCAGCCGGTGGATCTAACAGATAAGATGAGAAGCTCCGCCATCGGGCAGATTTGGCCGTTTGTGACACTCCAGAGTTATTTAAAACAGCAGCTTAGCCTCTCCCTCTCTGTGTTTTCTAACCTCCCTCTGTCTCCTCGCCCTGCCTCTGCCTCAGTGTGTTGTGTCTCTTCCATCCAGGACTGACTGAACACTTCCTCTCAGGTTGTATACAGCTAATTAGGAGAAATCCTGAGCCTCTTCAGTGTCTTATTGTGGCTTTAGCTGTCAGTGCAGTGCTGTGATTTGTGGTTGTTGTCCCTGTCATTGAGGTTTTGGAGTTTTATCTACTGGACCATCACAATCAGGAGTCCTGTGTTGTCCCCGCTGCTACATGACAGATTCACACTAGAGCTGTGTGGTCGTCGTACAGATGTATGTCTGAGTAGGGGTTTTTCCTGGTCATTGTGCTTGCAAGTGGTTCTCATAGATTTGAAGGTGCTGAAAGCGAGGTATGTTTTTAGTGATGTATTTAGATATTTTAATTTTGATAATCACTTCATGTGGATGACCAACCTGCACAGACTTCAACAGTTTATGTTCGACATTTAATATTTCAGTACAAACCTGAATAATTAACAAGAATAGGGATCGTTTTTCATACAATTCATGGGCAAAAATGTTTAAGTCATATTATATAAATAAAATATGGAGTGATCTCATGGCTAAACTAATGAATCTGAAGTTGTTAGAATGTTCACTGTTCTTTCAACCTGAAAACATAAAAAATCTTAAGTATTACATGAGTATTAATAGCAAAATACAGTAGTAAAGTAATAATACTGCATTGGTTGCTCTGATAATAGTCAACAATAAGGACAATAATGTTTAGTTGCCCTCATTAAAATTAACATATTTCATCATAAAAGCTATACATACTAATTTGGATCACAGGTTTTGTTTTTTTTTTTAATTACAGCAGTAAATAGTGCTCAAACAGCTGCATTTATTGCGTGACCAGATCGGTTTCTCACCTTTTCCCATCTTGCTGTGCCTGATCATTAACAGTTTCTATTTAAATGTGAGCATAGGCAGTAGAGGAGGTACTATTATAGAGGCACATTTATAGTTTATGCCCAGCACTGTGTAAAATACATGGAAATCTTTTAAACTCTCGGTTGAGCCACATCTGGTCCTGAATCAGATACAGGGCTATTTTATTAACTTAATTCTGAAGAGTTTGTGCAACCCACATGCGTCACGATTCTGGACGTGAAAATCAATAGTGATGAAACGGTGAATGACATTTAGGAACGAGCAAAGCATCTGTGTCTGAAAGAACGTAGAAGCAAATTAAATCATAAACTCTTGATTTCAGTTGGATCCAGATTTGTACAACAGTGCTGTGTAAGATGTGTGTGTGTGTGTGTTTTTTGTTTTTTTTTTGTTTATGCAGACCTGGTCACAGCACTTCCTACCACAGCTACTTGGACTGATGGGTGAAAATGGAATGTATTGAGCACAATCTAAAACGAATGCAGTCACCATTCTATTAATAACAAACTAAAATTCTAGTGGTGAAAGCAACTCATATGATGCAATGAATACTACACCTTTACTTTTCTTGTTTCTGTTTTTTTTTTGTTGTTGTTGTTATTAATCGCCTGTTAAAATGTTAGTTGTAGTGTTAAACTGTGCTCATGTCCTCAGATCTCTGTACAATAAACCTCACAGCTGCTTGGTTTCATTTAGCTGTCTGCTCCTGCAGTTTATCACCTGCCCTATATTCCAGCTCTACATCTGCTTGACAAACTAACCAGCTTCATAATTAGTGATTGTCAGGTTTTTTCCAGCTTGCATTTACTCTTTGATAAGGTTGTTTGATTAAATGCTGGAGTCAACAGATGGTGACAGATAATGCTGCTGTCCCTGTAGTTTATTCACTGATGTAAAAATAGTTTATTGCATGATTTAGTAAACTACTCCATGGCAATCTGGTCAATAAAAACTACACAGTTAAAAACAGAGTGTCAATTTAACTCTTAGAGAGTTGAATTTAACTCTGTTTCAGATAACATTTGATCCCACTCAAAATTAGAGTAAAATTTACTCTATGGCCAGCGTCAAATTTTCAGAGTGAATTCTACTCAGTTCAATGTCAAAATTACCAATGAAATATGTAAAAAATATTTAACACTGTGGTGCTTTCACATTGCTAGAGTAATATGATTACACTTTATAGAGCTATTTTTACTCCAGATTTAGTTTTAAAATGACTCTGTAATGTTGTACTATTTATTTCTCTGCAGTGTTATTTTTTTCATTAGTTTACACCCTATGCTAATATTGAAGCAGTGTAGAATTGCAGGGGTCTCAAAGAACATTAGTTTGCTCCATGGATTCTAATCACCCTAGAACATGCTTTTACTTTGGTAGAGTAAAGTCCTCCCACTTGTACTACAATAAAAGCTTTATGTTGACAGTCAGGTTTGGTTTTTTCTGCTACAGGTTTGACTAATCGTGTCACATTAATATAAAATAAACATTAAAAAGGACAATAAATATTGTGAAACAGACAAATGAACCTAAATAAACATTAACACAAAACCCCCTTGAGCCCCTGCACATAAAAATAGAACATAATGAGAAAAATGTCCAGTACCCACAATGCAATGCAGTAGACTGGCACTAATCATCACATCATCATAGAGTTGAATTTGACACTACATCTGTGCAGAACTTTACACTGACTTTTAACTCTAGTGTTAGAGAGCTGGTTTACTCTCCATAGAGCTATAAATATTCTATCTAGGTTAAAATAGTTTGACTCTGAAATATTGACACTACATTTTTTGGTAACTGTGGAGGAAAAGCTTATAATTTTAAAATCTACCATGAGATATTTGCCAAAATCATGAAGTGCTTATTAAAATGTATTGCATTACTAAAAAGACTAGCATACAGTAGAAGACTGTTGGAGAATTACTGTAAATTAACAGTAAATTGTTAGGACCAGAGAGGCTCTTGGCTCTTTTGTGAACATAAAACCACAAGTGACAAATGAAGGAGAGCTTTCTGAATATATGCACATCATGCTGTGGTGTTCATGGTCGCCAGATGAAGCATTAAGGCCTTGTGGAATCAGGTTACCTCTTTGTGAATTGTACAGTAACCTGGATGTATCTAAGGTAGTCTGATACCTGTGGCTTCAGGTCAAACAGGTTGGAGGTGAAGCTGCCAAGTGAAAGTGAGGAGGAAGTTCTAAAAATAGTGCCAACGCCAGGCCCGTAGCCCTAGATTGAACTGTCTGCCACTAATCTGCAGCTCCTGGCTGGTCACCCAGGTGATAATGGGAGGAGTAGACTTGCCCTCTGAGGTGACGCTCACATCCTCCTGCTGCTGTAAAATACACAAAGACTCAGGCACTAAAATCATATTTAAAAACCATATCACTGCAGTTAAACACTTTATTTTGTTGGAAAAAAGTGACTTGCATTGCAGCATTTAAAATGTAAGGATTCTTTTAAAGTAAATATGAAGACCGTTTAGACAACAACAGGGGAATACTATATCTATCTATCTATCTATCTATCTATCTATCTATCTATCTATCTATCTATCTATCTATCTATCTATCTATCT
>JAQQZY010000024.1:22577621-22590086 GCA_030068375.1 Ostorhinchus rueppellii | reverse complement strand
CTTTCCTCCACTAGATGGTGCTGAATGACCTCATGCAACTCTGTGCCACCATGCCCTATCTCACAATGATAAAGAATTCTTTTACAAAAAATGTGTTTTGACTTGATGAACTGTTTTACTTGTAAATATTTTTAAAAAATTTTCAATACTTGATAGTTTGATCAGGACTGAAGTTGATCAAAATATTTAAACCAAAAAGCAGGAAAAATATTAATCTGTACTATTGTTGTTGCATTTTTAAAGTAAACAAAGTGGAATTTACGGGGTTATAATCCTTAAAATGATTGAATGGTTGATGGGTTTGAGCAGGGTTGTCATTTAAGAGGTTTATACAGAAGATTCATTAAAAAAAATACTAATTGTAAAGTTTTTAGAAGTGGACATTTTTGTCCTTAATGACTTAAAGTTAAATCTAAATTAAATAGATGCCTGAGTGTTAATCGATGAAATTATTACCTCTACCATGGAGTTTATGTTTTTACCGGCATTTATCTGTTTGTTTGTTTGTTTGTTTGTTTGTTTGTTTGTTTGTGTTCAAAATAATTTGAAAAGTTCTGAATGGATTTGGATGAAAGTTTCAGGAAATGTTAGAAATGGGACAAGGAATAACTGATTAGATTTTAGTGGTGATCCGGATCACTGTCTGGATCCAGGAATTTTTTAAAGGATTCTATAACATTGTGAGATAGGACCATTTTGGGCATTTGTGCATAACTCCACAAAGAATGGTCAGGGCACTTGGGGGAAAAAAAATACAGGGCATGTTTCCAAAAGGTTCTACAAGATATCAAAGACTGAGCTGGACAACTGAATAATTGCCTCATCTATTTGTCTGTTTGTGAAATTTTCAGGTATTGTTAGAAATGGGACGAGGAACAAGTGATTACATTTTGGTGTTGATCTGGATCACCATCTGTATCCAGGGATTTTTTTTTTTTTTTAAAGGTTTCTTTATCATTGGGAGATGGGGCATGAGGTCACCTGTACATTCAGTGTTATCTAGTGGCGGAAAGTACAAACACTGCCTTGGCGGAGGTCTACGCTCTCAAAGTGCTTTTCTAGGTTTTATTGACTAATTCTGCATCTTTTATTTCTAATGTGTGACTCTAGTGGGCTCTTCTGATAATGCCTTCCAGTATTATTTGTCATGTCTTCCGTTTGGTTGGAAGGTTAAACATTTGATATTTTGTGCTTCCTGATTGCTTCTTTGTGAAAGCCTTTCATCTTTAAAGGTCTTCTGTCAGGCTGTCATGGCTGAATTCAGTCTGAGCTGCTGTTTATTACTTGTTTCCTTCTGTTGTTTTGCTTTTATGGATGTACAGACTGCAGCATGTTTGACCCTGACCCAGAGAAACTTGTATCAATGAGCTGCAAACAGCACATAGACTTGAGTGTTTTGTGCAGTTTTACAGATAATTGTTTTACTATTTACTCCACTATTACCTTCTAGTCTTTTTTTTTCAGACTTCACCTCAGGCTAAGAAATCCTTTACTGACTCTAAATAAAATAGATGTGATTAATGAATACGTTTCAGCCCTGAGTGGAGCAGATGAGAGTCTCTCGTTGTTGGATCAGTGATGCTCATAATGCAGACTAATTACTGGTGTATTGTTTTTGTTTGGAGGGTGAGAAGCCAGTGGGTCGCCGTGGCCTTAATCAGTGTCACTGCGGCAGTGACAGCTTCCTGTTGTCATGCTGTTCTCCCTGTGGAGAGAAAGCCACACTTCCACTCAGCATTGTATAATTTATGTGCTCGATTCTGTCAGGATGAATAAACGTTGTGCTGCTTTAGTAGTTTTCTTAGCGACAGTGTCGACCAAGTGACAAAGTGTCTGACATGGTTTAAGGAAAGTGTTTTTGACTTTTATAGAAAGAATTGGAGGACTTTGACTCTTGCGTATAATGCCAGATTGTATTTATGCTTTACATTTTCAGGTTTTCACAGTCTTGCAGTTCACTCCCACTTACGTCCCTTTGTTTAGTGCATTAGTGCATCTTCACAGAACCGGCAACATGTGATTGTAAAATGTGCTCAAAGAAAAGCTTCATTTGTGAGACTCACAAAGGCATTTTTGCCTTGTTTCAGATATGTTAGTAATTAGATGGCGAAGGATTAGTGAAGCTACCAGCTCTGCATCAGGCTGTGAACCAATATAGGTGGGTTCTTTATTGTGCATGGCCACTCTTGATCACTTGCCTTCTCTAATATGATCCAACTGATGTCACTACAGAGTGCTTGTGGAGGGCTCCTTTTTCTGAGTTAGGGTCCTAATTTTCTGTCCACTGGGATGGCCTGTTGCTGTGCTCCTTCACCTGTTTTAAAGTAACTACTGTAATGTGTAGCCTAGTGTTTTGTTCAGATGGACAGTGTTGTTTTTGTTCTTGAAAACATTTCATCTTCATCAGTTCTCAGGTGGTCTTAGATCAGTGATCAAGATGAACAGAACAGCTGAACTCTGTTTGTATCTAGTCTGACTGAAATAAGTCCAGGGCTTGTGCATTTGGTGTGTTCACACCAAATGGGTAATTTAGATTTGTTGTACATTCGTTTTTTGCCTAGCTGTACCAGAGTTAAAATTGGCAAAACTAGTATTTGATGCTGAATGAATATCCCCATTTGTCTTTCAGGAAGTCACATTTATATTGTGGTGGTCCAATAGAGGTATATGTAAATGAAACCAAAATTGATTTTTTTGTTTTTTTTTTTGTTTTGTTTTTTTTGTTGTTGTAACAGTGATGTAGGTATCGTGCAAGACTCTGTGTCCTTCTTTATTGTTTATCTTTCACACTTGATCTGAATCAACTGCCCTCCAGGCTAACTGCTTTTTGCATCCAACAGCCACAGAGGATCTTCGTAGAAGTCTGCCCTTTCCTTCCATCCAACATGGACACTTTTTTTCGTCGTCACTTTAGGAGGAAGGATGCAGCTTTGCAGGTGGATGCAGACCCCTGCCGCCAGCGAAGGCCCAGTGTGGCTGTCCCTGCTAGTAAGGCCCGTAGGAGGTCCAACGTTGGGTTGCCTTCCTCTACCCTGACCCAGCAGCGGCGCTCCAGTGTCCAGCTGCAGGGGGGTCTGCCATGTACAGGCAGCACCCGGTTGACAAAGACCAACAGACATAACAGGTTGGCAGCACAAGGCCGCAGACGCTCCAGCACCACCACCCCCAGCCTCAACCCACGGTTTGCTGTACGCCGGAAGAAGGTGGGGAAGCTACGTACCATCGACACCCACCTGCTAGGCCCATCCATGCTGCTGGCCAGTCTGATCCAGATGGCTGAGGAGGATGAGGAGGGGGAGGGTGAGGAAGGCATGGGGACAATAGGGCTATCAGCTGGAGAACAGCAGGTGGAGGTAAAAGATGGGGCCAGCGGGAGGTTGATTTCACATTCTAGCTTCCCACACTCAGATGGAGACAGTGGTAGCAGTGACTGCTCCATTGACAGCCAATCAGAGTCCAGCCAGCTGTCTGAGGCCGAGGACGACCATGACTCCTGGTCTCCTGATCAACAGGTAGCCTGCTGTCCCTCCTCCTCCTTGGCTCTAGAGGTGATCAGAAAGACCTCACAGGTACGGTCCACATCCAGACCCCTTATCCGAGCTCCTCGCTGCCTTCGGAGGAACTCTTCTCAGGTTTTTGTGGGAGACTCTGCACCATCCAGGCGATATCGAGGTTCCAGTCAGAGGAAGAGGAGGAGAATCTCTACTATTTCAAAAGCTGGGAGTCCTTGGCCAGGAAGAGGCCAACCACTGCCCAGCCGCAGGAATTCAGTCTATTACCTAAACCACCCAGCCTTGTACAGGGGCCCCGGAGCCCTCAGTCCTCTGGGGCCACAGAGCTATGACTCTCATCTGGAGACCTGGAGTGCATTTCTGCTGTATGTAGTCCCAGACCACCTACAATGAAACTAAAAACAGTCTAATTTTATCTATATAATTATCAAATAAGAATGGCGTTAACATAGGGTGAATGTTTTGGGGGTTTTTTCCATTATTTTCTCTTTAGTTGATTAATTCCTTAGTTATCTCAGTTTTCATTAATCTTTCAACCTTTTTCACTTACTTCAATAAAATGTTGATTTTTTTCAGATAAAGATTTTCCAGTATTTCCATTGAAAGGCATCTATCAGTATACTTATCACATTACATTCATGAACTATAGAGCTAATCTGCCATGGTGTTAATACGCTGCTATTAATTACTTTAAAGTGGTGAGCATGATTACTTATTTCATTGTACAAGGTAACTTACACCAACATGTGTTTTAATGCCATTGGAAATAAAGGCCATTAACTGAAAACTCATAGTTCTGCTATGAAGCTGCATTGCCATCTTGCTGTAAGCATCTGCTGTTTTGAGTATTCACTGACTTTTTGTACTGTCAGGTGTACAAAATGTGACTTTTACTTTCACAATTGTGTCTCTAAAAAATTGTCACACTTGAAAATCTGGTTTGAGCCATTTGAGATAAAACTTTAATTTCCACTGGGGAGCAGTGGCCTGTAAATGAACAAACACATTCGCAGGTGTTATGATGTAGTTTGTCAGTAGAGGAGATTGCTGGGTTTGCAGTTTGTGTCAGCGCAGACCCAGTACTTTTTCCTCATGTACACATTTACGTATTCTTGGAGCTGCAGATGGTGCACACTGGTTTAAAGGAAGGGGGATTATAGTGGGAGCACTGCTGTGTAAGATGTGACTTGGTGGCCTGTAATGTTCTACATGGCTCATGGTTTGGACCCTGGGGACATCAGAACTGGCTCTGAGCTTGGGGAAAAAAAAAAACCTTCTAATTAGATTAAGAACATTTTGATTCCTGATCTCAGCCAGAAATTCTGCTCCAGACACAAATATCCTCCCTGGAGCCGAAGCTCATTAGCAGCTTGTACTAACAATGACATGACAGACTCGCTGGGTAAACTGTGATCCCAGCAGCACAGCGCTGTCGCTAAGGTTAATGACTGTGATTGTGTGGGGTGTACGAACAAGTGAGCAGGTAACTGGGACTTGCAATTAAGGATTGGTAAACTGTGTCATCCAGTGAGCAGCCGTCTCATCTCCTGAAACATTGTGTACAGCATCACAAAATGCACAAGTTGTCATGATTCAAAGGGACTTTTCTTAGAAGACTGTGTTTCTTCTTTGTTTTGTTTTTTTCAGAAAAGCCATTGCGAAGTCAGGAATACAGCATGTGGGAGCCAACGTTGCAACATCTGGGCAGACGGACCAGCGACAGGAGCCCATCGGCAGCATTGACTGGAGTGTGAGTGTCTTCATTTGAAAAGAACCTTACAAAACTCTGAACCAGCAAACGATAGAGGTAGGGCAGGGCAATAAAATGATAATGATACATATTGCGATATAACGTTCCTCGATAGAAATAGAGACACGCTCGATACAATTTCGATAGAATTCATTCGTCCATGTTTTGACAGATATAAGAACAGCTGATGATAATTAAGTATCGCCACATCGAACCAATCACACTAGAGTCGCAGCAAATTAGGCAGAAGAGCAGCTGCAGCTCACAGGTAATGTTTGGCCTGTAGCAGGAGAGAAATGTTCCCTCAGAAGAAAATAAGATCAAGAACTCAAGCAACCAGGTTACTGAACAGTAAGGTGTGAACCGTTTGGGTTTAGGGCCTTCAAAACAATACAGATACAGGGTTCTCCCCAGAAATTTATGCTATCCTGGCGGCGGCTGTGGCAGGGTAGGGTCTCGTGCCAGAAGAAAGTCTCGTGCTAAAACCTTGCGATGGGCATAGCTCTGTGAGATTTCAAAGGAAAAACAACATGGCGCTGGAAAATGGAGCGCATCCCTGCAAACCTGATGGATTTTGGTAGATTAGTTAAATAATCGTAGGGAAATGGAAAAAATTTGAAAATGAGTATAGTGGCACTGAGCTAGCAGTACCCTGGTGCAGCGCCGTTGTTCCATTGTCTGGGGAGAACCCTGAGATACATGTAGACTATAAAAGGAATCTAATCACTCACCGCAGTAAAGTTGGCAAGAGATTCACAGTTTGCGGCGCAATAGATCATCGGCCAGTAATCACTGAGACACAAATGACAGCTCTATGCAGCTTTGGTAACACAGAGGGGAAACTACAACCCTGTTTTCATCCAAACAAACACTCCTTAATCATCAGTAGATGGCATTACCTTGAATGTGGAGCCACTTGGTGAGCGAAGGTTTAGGGAGCATCTGCAAAGTACTTACCGGAAAATTTCTACAAACTTAAAATCCACTAACTTTGTGTCTACTCAGTGGAATGGCACCAGATTTATCTCACACATTCATGAATCCCTTCTGCAGACACTACACCACTCAGATAGGGCAAATATCATACACAGAGATTTGCAAAAATATAATCTGAGGAACATCTCAGCATTTAAATGGGTCTATATAATGTGTCACTAAATGATTTATTGTTTGCTTATTTGTTTCAACAATTGTATGATGTTCTTCAGCACATCTGACAGAAAATAAATTATATTTAGGCAAAAAATAACCTTCTAATGTCCTCGCCACTGACTTAACAGAACAGAAAATTTAAGCTTGACAGAAACAGTGATTTGATTTATATTGTGATACATATCGATATTGTCTGATATTTAAGAAATTATCGTGACATGATTTTTTGTTTTTTTCATATTGCCCAGCCCTAGATGGAGGTAATGGTTAAATTCTTAGTAAATAAACCTGTATAGATCCGAGTCTTGTTTATGTACAGTATCTCTACCATCGGGCTCGTAGTCAATCAGGATAAAAGACCTAGTTTAAGGGTCTTGAATTCACCTGCACTGAGGTGTCAACTTGTGAGCCAATGGGAATACACCCCTAGTCTGGTGCTGTGGATGACGTTTACTTCTACTTCTGAGTTTTATTCTCCTTGTTTTTTTTTCCTTTTGTAAGTACTTTTGTTTTATTAAATTTACTCAAGATTCCATAGTAATTAGTTGGACAGAAAAATACTGCGAAACCTCTTCTGGACGATGACCGTAAATGTGTAAACTAAATTTAGAAGCACTAACTGACTATATGATGTGTCTGAAAGGGTGCGTTGAAGAATGAAATCATAATCACAGTCCAGAATGTTTCATGTTACAGGAAAATGCCCAGTTTGGGGACCACATCTGGTTTGAGACCAGTGGATCTGGAGACTTCTGCTACGTTGGAGAGCAGTACTGCGTTGCAAAATCACTGGTGAGTTAGAGCGCCCCCTGTGGTCAATGATAAAGTGGACAATGGAGGAGATCCTAATGTGTAAGAAGGAAGATGGAGGCACAACATTATTTTATATTTTATACAGGGTCCTGGTTACTAACTGATTAAAACTGTTAAAGGTGGTATTGAAAAAACTAATGTAGGATTAATATGTAATGTGTAATTTATTGCATCAACAGCAAAAGTCCGTGACAAGGAAGAAATGTGCTGCGTGTAAGATATCGGTCCACACCATGTGCATGGAGCAGCTGGAGAAGGTAAATGCCAGAATATGTCTGGATTATAAGATTGCTTTCAAGTTTCCTCTACACAGACGATGCTCTCTTTCTTCAGATAAATTTCAGGTGCAAACCATCTTTTAAGGAGCCAGGATCCCGAACTGTTCGAGAGGTCAGTCCATGTTCCCACACCTATCCAAAAATGTAAAAGTATAATCTCATGGGAAACAATTAATGTAATGATGTATTTCAGTCCAACGTTGTGCGGCATCACTGGGTCCACAGGAGACGTCAGACAGGAAAGTGTCGGCAGTGTGGCAAGGTGAGTAGACCTATTAAAAAAAAAAACCAAAAAAAAAACCAACTTTTTTTTTTGTTATTTTATAGCCTGTTGCTGTAATTCCCATTCTCCAAGCTGTGGAATGACCAGATCTAACAACTATTTTGATTTTTGACCATGGGAATGCCTGCATCATGAGCCATACAGTTTTGATATTGATTTTTGTCAAAAATGCTGGAAAGTTTGGATTTGGGGTATTCTATTGCGAATGTATTGGGTATCACCTTAAAGGAAATGTTATCAGCTTCCATGTGGTACCCCTCATAATGCTCTGTGGTTCATTCTAATTACACTGCGTCACAGACCTAGTCCGCAAAATAACACCATGCTTAGGCAGTTCATTAGACCTGTTCAAACAAAACCTCTTTTTGCTATTTTAAAGCCAGTTGCTGTGATTCCCATTCTCCAAGCTGTAGAATGACCAGATATAACAGTTATTTTGATTTTTGACCATGGGAATGCCTGCATCATGAGCCATACAGTTTTGATGTTGATTTTTGTCAAAAATGCTGGAAATTTTGGATGGGGATGTTCTATTTTGCCTTATAACTTAATTAGAATGAACCATAGAGCATTATGGAAGCGGATAAAATTTCCTTTAAGGTGATACCTAATACATTGGCAATAGAATAATCCAAATCCAAAATTTCCATCGTTTTTGACAAAAATCCACATCAAAACTGTATGGCTCATGAGGCAGGCATTCCCATGGTCAAAAATCCAAATAATTGTTAGATCTGGTCATTCCACAGCTTAGAGAATGGGAATTACAGCAATTGGCTTTACAATAACAAAGAAGTTATTTTTTGGACCGGGTCTAAAGGTAAGCCTTTACATCTGCCCTTTGTGTTACCTTAAAATCAAATTTTTTTAACGAACAAATGACTGAAATCTTACCGGTTTTCTTATTGTATCAACAGGGATTTCAACAGAAGTTCTCATTTCACAACAAAGAGATTGTTGCCATCAGCTGCTCATGGTGCAAACAAGCTGTAAGTCCCTCTGCTCAGAAAGTCCGGATTCTTTTACATTCATCTGAATCCTCAACTTTCTGATACTTAGTTCATGGTGCAACACAAAGAGTCTGCCGTTAATGAATTCCACTGAGTTTTCTCTGCAAATCAAAGGAATTTACAGATGACTTCCCGCCTGTGTTTCAGTATCACAACAAGGTGACGTGCTTCATGCTGCAGCAGATAGAGGAGTGCTGCTCACTGGGTGCTCACGCTGCTGTTATCGTCCCTCCGACCTGGATCATCAGGGTCCGAAAACCACAGGTACACAAACAGTGACTGCAGTTTGTTAAAACCTCTTTATTAGTAGAGCACAGTCATTTTCAGTCGTCAAAGGTTTTATCAGAATTCTTATATGATAACTTCTATAAATAAATCATACATTTAAAAAAAGGTTTTATCAGAATTACCAGCCTTGTGGTGCTTATCAGTATTCAGGTGCATTGGTGTGAGTAGCCTGTTGTGTCTTTAATCTGCAAATAGTGAAGCAAACACACTCCTGTTAAAAGATTCCCTATGCCTTGCTTTGAACATGTCAAAAAATCTGTGGAAATCTAGAACAGCCACACTAGCAATGTTTTTAATTTACTTATGACCTTGAGATATTTTGAAGAAACAACCCTAGTGTAGTCATGCTAACATGTTGATTTACCAATATCTTGAGCAAACAAAGGACTGATTTCTAAACATTTTTCATGGCATTACTCTGTTCTGAATGTCATCTCTTAACAAATGCACAGTTGCGTTTGTGTTGGACTATGAAGTCCGATGCACTGATCAGTAATGTGTACTAATCTGACATTTTCTGGTTAAATTAGTTGCTACAGCTGTGAAAATTTCATCTGTTCCTACTGATATGGGACTCTGAATCTCTGAAAAACACAAGACGAAACAACCTCTTGGTTTTTAATGATAACACACCTATTAGCCACTGTCTCAAGATGAGGATAATTTACTTAATGTGCATGTTAATTTCCCTGTTATCACAAGAAAATGAGCTTTGTCATCGTGAAAATGAAATAAAGCACTTCATGCATGGCTATCGGTGTGTTTCATAGGATTTTCTGTCCCTCAAGGCTAGTAGGTTCTGTAGTAAACATGCACATCCATGTCTGGGTCCTTAAACATGTCAACTATGTCTTTGTTTTTCTTCCTACAGTCTTCTCTGAAGTCCAGTAAAAGGAAGAAGAGAACATCATTAAAATGCAATAAGTCAAGCAAGAAGGGATCAGAGGTGAGGGTATAAAACAGAAGGTGGTTTTATTTTATAAATGTCAGTTCATAAAGGCTTGGGTAAGATTAAGACAAACTGCACTGTAATGACCAAAATGTTCCCACAAACCCTTAAAACCCAAGACAGTATTTCAAGTAATGAATTCAAGGTAGGTGAATTCATGTGTGTTTCAGTGTGAGTATGTGCTTGTGTTCCTTTTCTTCAGTGATTTTTGCTTTGGTGTGTTTTGGAGTCAAAATAGGAGGAAGAACAGAATTGAGGAAAGAGGAATTAAAGCTTTACAAGTTTTTACTAAATAAGGCACTCAGAATGTACATCAGTAAGAGATTTAGGATGTTGAACTGTGAACTGGAACACACTGAACAAGTATTTGAATTTTAGCCCAGTAGTTTTTTGGTTTTTTTTAATCAGTCCAGCTGACTTTTGGTACCTCGCTAAACTCCAAAAAGCAAGTACAACTCGATAAAAAACACTGTTTGGAAAAAAAAAAAAAAAAGGAAAATCACAACTGTAAAAATAAAGAACAACAAGGAAAAGAAGGGCAAACTCTTTTTATTTTTATAGTGAGTCAGTCTCACTCACTGCTGTGTGTTTTGCCCCCCCCCCCCATATTATACAGATACAGATGGCAGGGGGTGCACTGAGCATGCTCAGATGCATATGGAAAGCACAAGGTCTATTCTCAGCATGTTTTGAAATGTTTCCTATTGAACAAATGGTTTTTAGAAATATTTAAAATAACCCATATATTCAGAGTGCTTGTAGCACCCTGTAACGTAATAATTTGCTGAAAATGTAATCAAATTTGCTCTAATGTAATAACTTCACCAATAATGTAATAAAATATCCTGACTGATGTTATAATAACATTTTTACTGATAATGTAATACCTTATTATATTATTGGGTATTTTTTACATTTTCAGGTGGATCTTTTTTTTTTTTTCCTCAAAACTGATAATGTCAAACTTGACAGATAATGTAATATATCTGTTCATTTTCAGTCCAAAGTTCTACATTTTGTGTTTTGAGAATCTAAGACTGTTAAATACACTGGATTTGAAACAACAGAATGACTACTGGGTTAAAGTGCACATATTGTAATATCAGTCAGGATATTTGATTATATTTTTGGTGAAGTTATTACATTATTGGGTTTTATTACATTTTTGATTAAGTGCAAATTTTATTACATTTTCAGTAAATTACTACATTATAGGGTGCTATAATGCTCGTCACAGACACGTCAAGGGCAAAAAGGTTAAAGCCTCACACTATTAATAAACTGTGTTTGCGTGCCTGATATACATGTCTGTATCTTGACTTGTAGAGAAAAAGGAAACTGAGGTGACGGTGCATCATCAGTTCGGAATTTAAGTTGTGCAGTTCTTCTCATCGTGCAGAAATACATCCCCACTTTATCACAGATGTAGTGTCTGCTCTCACATGTATTAAATTTGACTCTGTCTCCTCCAGGATGGTCGATGGAAGCCGTTCCTGGTGAAGCCTCTTCCTTCTCAGCTCATGAAGCCTCTGCTGGTGTTTGTTAATCCAAAGAGTGGTGGAAACCAGGTAGTTTTTCATCCTTTGATTTCAATGTAAAGGCATCGTCATCTCCTATATAAGTACAGTCGCAGAAAAAATTATTAGACCATTAAAAATCATCGAAAACAATGGTTTTGCAATCAAGTCCTAACTCTTGTGTGTATCATGTGACAAAAACAGACAGAAAAGAAACATGGAATGAATAAAAGCACTTTTTTTGTCAGTATAATGACATAGATATTGATGTAAAAACTGAAGTGATTTTGGTTTTTAATCAAGAAAACATGGAAAATGGATAGATATCAGCTCTGAAATTAAACTACTATAAGCTATTTTTATTTTCATTATATTTGTCCAAACAAATGTACCTTTAGTTGAACCAGGCATTAAAATGAACAGGAAATGGAAGAAACAAGGATGGTCTAATATTTTTTTCCCATGACTTTACCTGTATGTCTAGGAACAAAACATAAGAAACACGTGCAAGTCATTAATAAAGCAAAGTTCTTGTCAATAAAGAGATTCATCCTAATGTCCACACCTGAACTGAAAACTTTGAAGAGATACATAAGGATCAAAACACAGTAATGTCCCGTCAGAGAGCGAACTTGAATTGATTGCCATTCTGACATTTATTTAATATAAAGTAGCTCCTTGTTTTGGATAGTCCCTTATGGTCCAACTAAAACAAAAATGAATTTAAAAGTAACTAGAAAAGCACTCGGAGAGCGCAGACCTCCGCCAAGCTTATTGTGACTTCCATCCAACAGTCGTACTTTTTTAACGTTCCATATGCCCTGTCGTTCAATCACATGTATAATTTATAGACAATACCTGTAATCTGATTACAGTAGTAGTGGCTCTTGTAAATTGTATTCCCAACCATGAC
>JAQQZY010000024.1:22528211-22539674 GCA_030068375.1 Ostorhinchus rueppellii | reverse complement strand
TGTTTTTCTTAAAAAGAAAATGAAACAAAATTGCTGGACAGGAATGTGGGTAATCATGCCTCACACGAGATTCAAACCAGCAACTAAAAAGCCCATTTGCACTGTTGGCAGCACACACAACCACTAGGCCAGTGTAGAGATACAGTAACTGTTGCCTTTTAGCCCTAACTCCAGTCAAAACGAAAGCTTAGTTTAATACATGGACGTTTGGTATTATTATAGATCCATGGTTTAATGTCACTTCATGTACTTTTCAGTTTGTTATTTGGTACGGCCCCTGGTTTCACATGAAGTTGAACTGGAGGACGCCGGTGTGTTGTTCGCTTCAGATAACAGGGAAACCTGTGTCCAAAGACTACTCACCAGAGGAGAACATTTGGGTTACTTTACTCAGACCGTACATCCATGCATTAAACACCTAAACTTTCACTTCATTCTTCTGCTGTCTCCTCTTCTTCTTCTCCTCTCACACGAGTTAACACCGGCGCACCGTCAAAAACAGTCCCCGGTGACTCCCTTCTGTTGTGACTTTTTATTTGCATCGTTTTCTTTTTTGTTTGCAGCTGGGTTTTTTTTATTTTATTATTTGCTTCGTTTCTTTAATTTGCAGCGATGGCGGGTCTCGGCCACCGTACAGTTGGAGTCACTCTGTCACCTGCGAGAGGGGTGTGTAGAATTCACAAATGTAGGACATATTTTACAAAATCCTCCTTTTCTTCTACTGCCATAAACCAGTGCAACACTTTACCAACAGAGATCATCTCATGAACAGTATTTCACACCTGTTTGCACATGGCTGTTGTTGCTTTGGTTTCATTTCTACCTATTTTTGTATGTTTTGAAAGCAGATGTGTGTGTTGTATGTGGTGCGATGACTGTGTGTGCATAAGGGTGTGTGTGAGTGCATGGGTGCGTCTACGTAGGGGCTGGTAAATTGGAATGGTTTTGGAAATGGTGTTTTTATTGATCGGTGGGATGTTCATATAAATGTGTGATTGGCTGCTGTGATGTGTTAAACTGCCCCTTTTCTAGTGTCATTAGACTCTTTTACCCTTTATCAAGCAAGTGACTATTTTTGGTAATTTCCACACACATTACTAGACAGTGGGTCAATTATCTCAGGTCCAGTGTGGTCTTCAGGGTCTGTAAGGTCCACCTGTGGATGATCAGTGAGTGGACCTTATAACAGATCATTCATTTCTCAGACAGGGGTAGTTGTTTGTTTACCTGCTTGACTAGTTTCAGCTACTTCCTGTAGCCTTCGTCAGAAGCGTCACATGATGTTACTGTGACGTGTCTTATTATAGGCTGTTCAGGTGGGTTGGTCAGACAGCAGGGAGGGTTTACGCCCCCCTGCTGTCTGATGTCTTCTCCAGGACCGCATCCCAGGTGTGCGACAAAGTGTATGTGCCGTCATCCCTGTTCGTTGTTCTTGGCGTGCGTTTCCGTATCTCAATGGCCTCCCTGATCCAGCGGTGGCATCATATATATACCAATATATGTTGAATGATCGATTACAATGATAAGTGGAAGACAGTGAGTGGACCTGCTTTGTTTGGAAGTAATAAAGGGATCATGTGGATGTGGACAGGGGTCTGGAGCAGCACGAATGTTGGAATATTCTAAAATATATGTTCCTTTCATGTTATATGTGTTTTTCTTGTATTTTTTTTTATATGTAATTCTTGTATTTTTATTTTATCTTATTTTATTGCCACTTATGGGCAAGGAACCAAATATGGTAACTGCATTGACCTTCATTTTCTACATAAAAATGAAATATATTTAAAAATGGACAAATGTAATAAAGTCTTGTTATGTCCTACAGCAGGGGTGTCAAATTCATTTTAGTCCAGGGGCCACATTCACCCTAATATGATCCCCAATGGGCCGGACCAGTAAAATAATAACAGTAAAAAAAAAAAAGTACAATTATGTTACAATAACGTTAACATCGACAACATTCCCTTAAAAATCTGAATAACATAAATAACTTGAAATGTCTTAAGAAGAGCAAGTGCAGTTTTATTAATATTCTACCTCAGATTATCAGTTTATCATGTACACATGTACATTAGAATTTCCTTAATAATCACACAAAACATTTAGTAACAGGCAGGATATTAGTAAAAATGCACCTACTCCTTTTCAAAAATGTAATGTTTCAATTTGTTCAGGTTTTTTGGTGAAAAGATAGTTTGTAAAAATGTAAAAATGTTCATGTAATTTGACTTTTTTACACGGAAACAAAGAGAAAATTTATATATATTTTTCATTATTTTTAGATTATTACAATAGTATTTTACTGGTTCTGATCCACTTGAGCTCTAATTGGTCTGTGTGTGGAACCTGAATTGAAATAGTTTTTACACCATTTGTAGCGACTTCAGCAAAAACGAGTTACTGAGAGGCTGAAGACGAGGCTTCCTATTGTGTGACGTGCTTAACGGAGAAATCACTGCGAAGAAATACGCTTAACTTTTTATTAATGGAAAAGAATATAATCAACTTATGAGAACGTGCACAAACTTAGAATTAAACTGATCACAGCGGTCAAAGAAAATAGTGGTCAACAAAAAATACGGCGTCCCCGCTCACCCTCTCTCTCTCTCAACACCTGCACTATATATGAATGTCCCCGCCCATATGACCTATGACCTACTTATGACAACAGAAACACACAAAACAATAAACAATATCCTAAACAATAATAAACCAGGGGTGTCAAACATGCGGCCCGGGGGCCAAAACCAACCCACCAAAGGGTCCGATGTGGCCTGTGGGATGAATTTGTGAATGAACTCATATTAGTTCAAGAGCCAGATACAAACCAATGTGATCTGAAGTAAAATAATAACATAATCTATAAATAAGGGCAAGTTCATTTTTTTCTTTTTGGCCTAATCTGGAAAAAAATAACATTGCACTGTGAAAATATTTACTTTTAAAACTATCCTTTAACAATAAAATGTGAATAACCTGAAACATCTAAAGAAAAGGATTGCACTGGGAACACTATTCTGCCTGTTACTAAATGGTTTATGTGTTTGTAGATCCACTGTGATCTGTGAGTTTTGTTAATAATAAGTTGAGATGAACTTATTTACTGTAAAAGTGACTAAATTTGAACAATTTTCTGCCTGTTACTGAAATGTTTGTGTAGCATTGTGTGTAACGCACATGTATAAATGACAAACTGAAGCATCATTTTATTATTATTCTCACAAAATGTAAGTTATTTTTCAGGTTTTTCACATTCTTTTTTTGAGAAAGGATAGTTTGTAAAGATTAATATTTTATATTGCAACAAAAGAAAGAGGAAAAGTTGTCATTTACAAGGTATTATGCTGTTATTTTACTGGTCCGGCCCACTTAACATTAAATTGGAGTGAATGTGCCCCCTGATCTAAAGTGACTTAAACTATCATACCCCAACAAACAGGCAACTTCCTTCATGGCTCCTACACCATTGATTGTTTATATCTTCTGTGTCATTTCTGCATTTTCTGGGGGTTTTGTTTTGCATTTTTGCACAAATTCATCCAACCCTGGACCCATTGGGGGACAGATTTGGCCACATGTTTGACCCCAGTGTCCTACAATAACACACAAATGTTAAAATCTGGAATTCCACATTATTTCTATAAAACTTGGTATATCGTTTCTTCCCTTGTTTTGAGATCAATGTATGGTTGTGTTAAAAAAATAAATCGATAAAATTCCAAATTGTAAATATAACGGCATGACTCCAGTGATGACACACTGTATGAACATTGGACTTGATGCTAATGAAGCGAGTTTGTTTTGCTCCTCAGAGGATGGATTAAAGTTTGTGATGTCACCAAGAGGCTGGTTCAGCATTGTCCATATGCAGAGTGTGTGTGCGTGTGTGTGCGTGTGTGTGTGTGAGGGGAGGGGATGCTCAGCAGCTGTAGGCGGGCAGCGACAGAAGGCGACAACTCCACAACTCGACTGGCTGTTCCTCCAAGCCTGCCAAGTAAGTTCTCATATTTCTGTCATGTTTTACACTCAAAACCCCTTCATCTGCTTATGTTAATATATCTAAAAAAAAAAAAAAAAGAAAAGAATAAGCGTATTTGTCATTTCATCCATCAGTAGAACGCTGATCAGCTGCTGTTTGAAACTAAAATACTGAGTAGTTGTGTTGTATTGAATGTGGTGTTTTGCTGCAGTTCTGTCACATAAACAGTTGAGCTTCTGGACGTTTATCACAAACAAAACAACATAATCCAGCATTTGCACTGATAATACCCTTAGTTTCACACTCTCCAGGGATCTGCTGTTTTTATGATCAACATATTTTCTTGTCACACTAGAATTTATTACTGTGAGAGTTTTGGGTTTTTTTGTTTTTTTTTATTAAATGTGTGATTGTGAGCGTGTTTGATGAAAAAAAAAAATCCAAGTTGTGTGTGTTAAATTTGATGATTTGCTGCAGATTTTAACGTGAAAGTGCGACTCTATGTTTCTTTTTTGAACGCGTCCCCTTTGGTTTGGCATTTTGATCCTTTTTACAAACAAAACCACCAGTTTAATTTGTATTTTCTGAAGCTGTGAGAATATTGGGATGTCAACTAGTTGAATGATCAACATTTTGATTTTCATGTGATGCTGCATTTTTATTTTTTATTTTCATCACAACAGTTTGTTATTGTAATGTGTAATTGTAGTTAAAGGTGTGATTATTGACGTGTCTGAGTAAAAAAACAACAAAAATCAGAATTTGTTTTACCTTAAATATGATTATTTGCAGCAATTTTTATCACCAAACAGCACCTATTTAATAATTTCTGAACTTTTATTTTAAAATTAGCAAGAAAGAGTTATATCTACTCATTTTACATCTTGATTAATATCATGATGTTGCACGTTGCCTCAGAATGTCTGTGATTTTAGTTAAATGTGTCTCTAAGAGCAGATGCATCTGTGACATCAGTGCTTTGGCTTCATCACTGCGTAACTTTCACATTTTTGTTGCCACCACCTACATTTCTCAGTTTGTTTTGAGGTGTTAAACTCAAACTGGACTAGGAAATAAGAAGATACTCGGACCATTTCTGGTTTTAAATATTTTTCATAGCAATTAAATGTGAGTTTCCCACAACTAGAGCAAAGGTTGGCGGTGGAAAAACAAGAATTAGAGGTCAGCGTGTGTGTGTGTGTGTTTGTGTGTGTAGACTCAGAAGGTGTGAAGGTGTAAAACTTCCTTGCTTCCTGGTCCCAGTGCTCAAACGGGTTTTTGGGCGTGGTGGAGGCATTCTTTCGGTGCTGGGAGGCTCAGTGTTGAACATGCATGCCTTCTTTTATGACTGTAAACAGGCTCTGCAGGAGTAAACTTAAAGGGGTTCGCACTGTCCCATAACTTTGTTTCATGTTGCATCCGGAAGAGAGAGTGAACCCCAGGATTCAGGAGGAAGTTCCTCTAAATGTTGTTCCTCGTTTTAACCAAAGGGAGCATCCCACTCCTTTTCTTCATGCTAAGATTTCATTGTTTTCTTATGCTAATAGGTTTCTATTCAGGGCGGTCGGGGCCGGGGTGAGGGGGGCGCAGCTCCTAAGACGTTTCATGGAATCTGTGTTAGGCTTTAGAGAAATGAAACCAGGCTAGAAGAGGCTTTGTTTTGGGCCAATGAATCAGTATTCTTTTGAGGGGAAATCTAAAGGGCTTTTTCAGACGCTGCTTGGCCTTCTTGCCCCCCCTCCTCTTCTCCTCTTCATTGATGGAGGACAGACTGGAGGCCTGCTGAGAGCCGGTTCTGCCTCATAAAAGGCCGCAGGAGGAGCAAGAAGAGCAGGATTTGCTCTGCCAGCTGACATGTGAAAGGAGACCATTGCTTTAATGGAGGCCTGAAAGAGGAGTCTGTCATTTCTCAGCACAATAACAGCAGAGAGGGAGAGAGGAGCTTTATGGGTAATTGACTCTTTTTTTCAAAGCAGAGCCAAGAGCTCGCACTATATCTTTTTTTCTCGGAACTGATGGGCGCTGTCGCCGTGTGACACCTCGCTTTAACCGCACATCCTTCAGGATAACGAAACAGGAGAAATAAATGAAAATATGTCTGCAAAATAACCCAAATATATGTGTGAGAATGGAGGCGGTATCTGAATACATTAGCCTACTTTTATAATCCTAAAGCTGCTGTGACTACAATAGTCAGATTATTTGGCTTAAGCGTTCTGAGATTTAGGGGGGCTGAGCTGAATAGGGAGCAGATTTGATTTGGACTAAATTTGGACCATCTGGCCCTGGTCGACCGGATCACGCTACAGTTACGCACAAGGATCATGTCGGCTCTGAAAAATACGATCAGATTACAGCCAAAGACAAACATCAGCGCTCAGCTCTGATGTCAGTGGGAAAAGTCAGGGCTGGCCGCGATGCGTTTACATGCATCTCACCGGTGTTTTGTCGTGACCTGTTGTATGATCTGTGCATGTGCTTTTTTCTCTGCAGGATGCGAAGTTTGTTCTCAGTGACGCTGCTGCTGCTCCTGGCCCTGACGCTCACCACTGAGGCCTCCAAAAAAGCCAAAAATCACAAAGGTGAGCTACTTCAGCAGTTTTTAAATCTTTTTTTTTTAACTAGGTGAATGTGACAGTGATTCCCTGAATGCACCAGGCATCCTCTTTTTTTTCCCCTTAACCAGCGTCAAACAGAGACCTCTGCCAACACTGGCTGTTTCCATGGTAACAGGCATCTTGTTCCTGATTCATCAGTTGGTGCCACTGGTTACTTTAAAACCCACTGTCTGAGGAGGCGGTGACTCTGACTGGAATAATGACTGACGACAAGCACCAACCGACTAACTACAAATAAGACCTGACTGTTACTGTTCCACGTGGACAAAAGTAATGGGACACGATGAACTCAAGCGTTTCACTGCTGCAAACAACAGTAAAAGATACCATCATTTTAAAGTGCAAAACATTTTTAAGCATTTTTATTTCCTCTTTAGGCCTTTAGGAGTTAAATGTACTCCGCATTAAAACCTAACTAGATTTCTGAAATACTTAAATACTTATAATAGGGTCAAAACACAATATTCAGAATCTCTCTGATGGGACATTTTAGAGACAGTTTGACTGATTCATATTGATAAATGACCCACATTTTTACTTTTAAATTAATTTTTGCTTTAGTTGGACCATAAGGGACTATCCAAAACAAGGAGCTGCTTTATATTGAAATAAATGTTGGAACGGCATTCAATTAAAGTTTGTTCTCTGACGGGACATTACTGTGTTTTGAGCCAATAATAACTGATCATAAATAATTATTATAAACCACCGGATTTCTTCAGCTGTCACTCAGGAAGAAAAATCATCCTTTAGACATGATAATTACTGACAACTGAACATTTTTATATTTTGTCTTAATGTTTCAAATCAACATGAATTGGACACGCCGTGAACTGTAAATATAATGTGTCCCAATATTTTTGTCCATGTAGTGATAAATCAGAGAGAATGAAAATCCAGTTTCATTTCGTGCAGTCGTTTTAGTGTAATCCTGCAGACAGAAGGGAATAATTCACCTCATCATCAGTGAATCTGCTCATTCACAACAGCTTTTATGCTCATACCCATGAAAACGTAACAAGAAAAGTATCACATTTTCACACTGGAGATGAATTTGGTCCGTCAAGGTCAGTGCTAATGTTTTATACAGGGTTCGTACATATGTTCAAGGTCAAATTCAGTACCGTTCAAGGACTTTTAAGGGTCATTTTCTTTTTTTTTTTTTTTTTTCACAGCCCAGCACTTTATTATTGGAATAAAACACATATCTACAGGAATACATATACTCATGATTTTTTTTTTTTCACTTTTTATTTCTATGATGTACATTATATTACGCTATGAACATCTAAAATGATGTTTCATAACAGCACAAAGTTTAGGAATTAAAGGAGAACACAAAGTTTTATCCACCCGACACATTCACACTGAGACAAAGATTAAGATAAAAATGTACCTGGAGTCGACTTGAGAACACCCAGGAATTTCTTTTTTGATATAATTTTATTTTTCAAGATGTATCACCTCTCTGTCAGTAGCTTTGGCTTGACATCTAACCTAGAAGAATTAATATAAATATATATATATTATATATTTATTATATAGTACATGACAATAAATAAATAAATGACACCACAGAGTTATAATTTCTAGCACTTAAACTTAAATTCAAGCACTTTTCAGACCTTGAAAACACAACATTAGCATTCAAGTACCTGTGCAAGCCCTTATAAAACCTCAATCCATTTATTTATTCATTTATTTATTTATCTGTGCAGCTCAGGCAGTTCTTCCGCCGATGCCTGTCAAACTCTACATGTAAATGTTCAAACTGGAATGATTTCAACATCTAATTTTGTTGGAACGAAACAGGCTCTTTGGAGCTCCTGTACCTGCACTCAGAAAAATAAGTTCAAGAGCAGAAGAGCAGGTTTTTCCAGGTTCTGGTAAATTGAGTCACACTTGATTAAAAACTCAACAACCATTAACAGGAAGCATGAGAGTGTTTAAACACAGTGGAAAATCTGAGCTCACAGAGGCAGTGGATTGATATTTAACCTGCTCAGTCCCACATGGTGCTTGTTCCGACTGAATATGAGCATCAGTGTCGTGTATAACCTGTTCTTTGCTGTCCCCCAGTGGCAAATGAAATAAAACACACCTATGTGACAGGGTTTAACCCATAAAGACCCAAACGTCCACCACTGGCCAAAAGCTTTAAAAGCTGTTCATCCACTAATTCTATCAATACATGTAAATAACTGGTGTAAAATACAGTTTGCCATCTTCTCATATGATGTTCAGAGGCTCTGTAGTTACCATGGAAACACCATCATCTTCTACAGCACAGGTGTCAAACATGCAGCCCGGGGGCTAAATCCGGCCCACTGAGGGGTCCGATCCGGCCCCTGGGATGAATGTGTGAAATGCAAAAATTACACTGAATACATTAAAGATCAACGATGTTCAAATCATTTTAGGTCAATTCAATCTAAAGTGGGTCAGACCAGGAAAATACTATCAGAATAAACAATAAATAATGAAAACAATTTTTTTCCTTTGTTTTAGTGTAAAAATAAAAAGTAAAATTAGACAGAAGTTTACAGTTACAGACTAGCCTTTTACAAAAAACATGAACAACTTGAAATGTCTGAAGAGAAGTCTGTGGAATTTTACCAATATTCTGCCTGTTATTAAATGTTTTTCTATTTTTTAGATCCACTGTGAGATGTAAGTTGTAATGCACATTTATAAATGATAAATGATGGTGCAATACTGTTAAAATCGCACTTACTTTTCTTCAGAACTTTCAGGTAGTTCATATTAGATCATGTTATGTTCAAGTAAAGCTCGTAAACATTTTCATGGCAGAATTTTACTTTTTTCACTCAAAAACTTTGGATTTGACATAATTTATACATGCTTATCCTTTTCTTTTTTTCTTTTTTTATATTATTTTACTGGTGGGGCCCACTTTATATCATATTAGGCTGAATGTGGCCCCTGAACTAAAATGAGTTTGACACCCCTGTTCTGCAGAATTGATTCACCAGTAGATGGACACACATGTTTTTATGTTCAGTTAATGATAGATTTACCTGAAAAAAGTCCCCTGTTCTTCAGTTTTCTCTGTTTTGATATAATAACTTTTGCGTGAACTATGATACTTTGTGAATATCTACATGATCAGTGAATGAACTATAGGAAAAAATGATGTTCACTAAAAAAATGCAAAATGCAGAGGATAGCATTATAATAAATAGTGATGAATCACTTGGCAAACACACGCAGATAGTTGTGACAAAAATAGTTGTGGCTCTTTAAGGGTTCTAATCAGCGTGTCTTTGCATAATCAGCTGTTGAGTTCTGTTGTGTTTCTGGTCCATTAGGCAGTAAACATGAGTCCCGGTCCAGGCCTGCCTCAGAATGCACCTCTGCAGAGACCCAGTACGGGAAATGTGTCCCCGAGCACGGAGACTGTGGAGAAGGTCTGAGGGAGGCCACATGTAAGGAACGCACCGACAAGATTCAATGCAAGATCCCCTGCAACTGGAAGAAGGACATCAGTAAGAACACACCAACACCAAACCCATCTGAACAATAAACCAGCAAGACCCTTCATGTGAGACAGCAGGTCAAAGAAGGCCACCAAGACACATGGGTCAGGTCCCACAGGCTCACAGAGAGACAGTTAGACAGAGACCGAGACTTTTAATCAGGTTCTGGTGATTCTGCACAGAGCTGACTCAGCAAAGGTCCAGTTTTTATTATCTACTCCATGTTTGCATCAGTCTGGAATTAATGAAGAGGTTTTATATATATATGTAACCTAATTAATGAACAGATGCAGATTAAAATAATGTAAATGCATGAGTCACAGTAAAACCAGAGTTTAAACCTTTTTTTTTATTTATGTTAATCCACTGTTAACCCACATATTTATTTACTTACTTTAGTTAGTTTTTTGTAACTGCATGAATAGAGGATCTTTTGAGGAGTTAAAGCAGAGGCGACTTTAAAGCTGTCTCTTAAAATCCCATGTTGTTAAAAGCTGCAACTTTATTTAATTTTACATCATGTTACATTATTTGTTGCAGGTTTTTTTTTTCTTCTTAGGTGTACACATATTCACTGTTAGTTTTTGCAAACCATAATAACCCAAAGCATCAAATACTATTTGGTTTTACAAATAATAGAAGGATCTTTTACTTTAAGGGTGTCACTGCTTTTACTTCACGATGGGGGACTTTTATCTCAAGTATTTTCTATTTCACATTTACTGAAGTTAAACCTTAAAGTTCAGGTTAAAGTTGATTATAATTAAAATCTTTGACTCATTCGACATGTTAGGCCTCATCTGATGAACCGGGGTCAGATAATGAATAACAGGGATGGTAAAATGTCCTTTTGAAGACATTTATACAGTGAATTCCTCTTAAAATGTGATTTTAGAAAGACTTCCTATTGTACATGAACACATTCTGTTATATTTTACACTGGGCTTCACATTATAAGAGTATTTCAGTGGGTTAAAGGTGCTGTGGTTTTCCTTCAGGTGACTGTAAGTACAAGTTTGGTTCCTGGGGGGCGTGCGATGCAGCCACCAACACTAAGAGCAGATCAGGAACCTTGAAGCGAGCGTTGTTCAACGCCGAATGTCAAACCACAGTCAAGGTGTCCAAACCCTGCTCCCCCAAAGTGAAAAAACCAAGAGGTGAGACCTGCTGTGGTGGGTGATTATATTCATTTCATTTTTCATGTATTTGTTTTGTTCCTTTCATGAGGGTGGACGACAGAATGTGGACATCAATGCGCTCTACATTATCAGATCCACAGCTTCATGAACTGGAAAGGAGCAGCAAGAAGAAAACATTTCTTATATTTGTCTGCCCCCGACTTAAACCATAAAAAGAAAAAGATGGT
>JAQQZY010000024.1:22493118-22504384 GCA_030068375.1 Ostorhinchus rueppellii | reverse complement strand
TTACTGCTTATTGTCAAAATACAAATGCTAAAATGTGATTGGCTCTGTGGCAATAGACAAACTGATATTTCGTGCCATAGTACTGTGGCAATAGCCACTGCCAAAAAATAAGGCCACTCTGGTGAACACTCTTAGACGGTATAAATGTGAGTAATAAATCTACAAAAATAATTTACTTTTCAGAGTTTAGGGCCTTTTTCATGGATTAGTAATGTTCAAAATTTACAGCTTTTCTGGAGCAATACAAACAAATTACAGATAGTGAAGAAAATATTCTTTGGCATGTCCCATGTTTGGTTAATATCTGAAAACTCAGTTTGTCTTAAATCGTGTTTGAGAATGCGTTATTACACTCTGAGGCATTACTTGGACTACACTGCACTGCAGGGAGTAAAATACTGCCATCATAGAGGTGATAGTGGTGACCATTAACTAAGTATAGATGTTTATTTTAGAGAGATTGTCGGCAGATTCAGTCATTAAAACACACGATTAAACTGAAGGAAATTCTTTGACACATAGTTCATACACACATAGAACAGCTTGGACCACACAGACAGAGGCTGATGTTTAGAAAGAAACTGTACCAAATCTCTTGGTGTAGAGCATCTCTCCCAGGTTGTGCGGAGCCAGAGAGTAGATAGCCAGTATGCCTTCATCTGGAAAACCCCGCTGACTGCTGGGGATGAAGACGGCAAGCAGCTGGCCGTCTGCAGAAATGTCGCAACTTGCATCGTTGTAAATCTTACAGTTTGGCACAAGAACGTTGACGGAGGCTGTGTTAGGAAGAAAGAATATCACTGAACCACAAACCTTGAACAGGTTAAGGACATTTTACATTCTCTTTTACTAGATCATGTTCCATCCAAACTAAATGAAAAATAGTTCTGTTAATACACTACAATTTATTCTCTTAAGTGAAAAATTGCTACTGTACTAAATGTTTCAACCTCTCTCACTTAAAGCTGTTAATGTTACTGCAATATTGACAAACTACAGGGTGTATTGTCTTAAGGTTCATCTTTTGTACCATTGCTGATCTCAGGTAGGTCAAATTTGGTGAAGTCCCACCACTGCAGACGGTAGGTTGTGTTAGCGATGTTACTGGCAACTGCAGACTGACCATCGCCGATTGATGCCCCTAGGGAAACAATCACAACAACTGTCAAGGAGCCTCTCTCGCAGCAAAGCGACAGGCACTTTCATTAGAAAGACTGCTCAAAACCAACAAAAAAAAAGAAACTGGCTGAAACCAATAATAAAGAATATAATAAAATGAACTAATACATGTAATAGACTGTAATACAATATATCAAAATTGTACCGTAGGCATTTCAGTTCCTAAAGTTCAGATTATTGGATTTTTTTACTTTTTGAGAAGCTGCCAAAAGCTGACTCATTCACAGCTTGTTTTATTATGATTTCATACATTTATCTATGTTAAAAAAAAATACGCTACAAAAAAGGAGAAGGCCAACACATGAAAGCAATCTACTGTACTGGAAAAGCGAAATCTCAAAATATATCCCAATAGTTGACCCTTAACATCCCAAACAGATGAGAAATGACAGCTAAGCCTTAAGTATTAGGAGCCTCCAAATCATCATCGTGGAAGTGGCTGAAAATGAGTGTTTACCAGCTAGAACTCTGTTGACAGAGGAGTGTGTTGCAAGGCCAGGTTGCCCTCTTTCATGGAAGATTCCAGCATACGGTAAGTACTCTGGGAGGAGAAAACGCCTGGAAAAACAATTGGATGAAAATAATGTGAGCATTACTGTTGAATTCTGCACATGGACCAATAAAAACTAAATGCTATGAAATCAAATCTTGTAACTATGAAGGGGTGGTTGATGTCCAATTTCCTACATGAGGCAAAGAAGAACGATACATGTAGGTTTTAAAACTGACTCACCGTGGAACAAAGCGACCCAGAGAAGGTGCAGACATCCTCGCATTACGTGGTGTCCTGTGTCTTGCTCTGTCACCGTTGTCACTGAAAACAGAAAATAGTACAACTACTACAAAAATACCAAATATAAAGGCTTTCATACAAACTACAGTGTGTAAACAATGAAAAAACATTGAACCAGTGTCTTTCTAGCTAAGCCATGTACCCAATTATGCCAGATTCATGATTGTGTGGATGAAGTGTAAAATTCATTCTTTTAAAAAAAAAAAAAATTACTGTGAGCACAAAGCTCATTTTCAGACAGAGATAATAGCTGCTTGATTAACGGTTGTGAGTGACAGAAGTTCTGTAAACAATGAGGAGACGTCAGCGCAGTGAAATGAGCACAGTGTGCAGACTGATTATTAAACTGTGTCTCTTTGCTCTCTGTAGGCCACAGTCTGTAGCCGAGTCAGGCAATGAAAATGCTTAATGATGACAGGTTTGCAGGGGGTGAAAGTCTTTTTTTGCTAGTACTTTATTATCAATCAAGAGTTAAGGATTGCAGATCATCATGACGGCTGAGCAGCTCCAAATGAGCTCAAAATGAACTGTTCGAATAAATGCTTGAAAAGACAGTTTGAGCATCAGCCAGAACATAAGTGCTGTTTGAAGGCTGCCTTTCACAAAGTTTAACGCATAGCAGAAGCACACACTTTGCATGTGCCAACAAATTCAGTTCTGATATAATGCTTTGGGAATAAGTAACATACATATATTGGAAACTAGTAAATACAAGAACAACTGAAATGTCTCGTAAGTAAATACTGGAGTTACAGCTTTCATGCTCCTCGTTTCTCTGCTCATCCTGCAGATCTTACATGTCACAAACATAAAATACATATTATAATAAAACTAACTGTATCGGGCACAGTGTGTTCATGTTTGTCCTGATATAACTCAAATACTGGCACACCATAATGTTTCAACTCCAGAGCTACTGTAGTCACATAGAAAACATTACTTTGTGTCCATGTGTTCTACATCTTACTTTAAACTATATGCAAGCACAAAAAAAAACCCAAACAAAAACAAAATCACTTTTAATTTAAGAAGGAAAATGGTTTAAAAACTTACTCCAGTTCCTCAAAGTCCACGTCGCTGTTGTCCATGGAGCTGGATGGGTTACTGGTTTGGTTGTCTGTTGAAGAAGACATGGCCCTCAGGCGGTTCTGCTGGTAGCGAAGTGAACGCTGGCGAATGCTGTCCCGCCTTGACAGATACTGGATCATCCTCTGGGCGTAGTAAGCAGCAGGAGAAAGCCTAAACAGGACACATGAGAGCTTCACATTAGTCAGCTGCAAAGTTTAAGGAAAGTGTGACCAGGACAAGAGCCACGTCAGTAAAACTTTACAATTTTATATTTATTTTAAATTGGTTTGAATGTTTATTCTACTCGATTGTAAACATAACTTTAAAACAACAAAAACGACTTGGGGAAAATAATTCAATAATGTAATAATTAAAACCCCTTCCAATGTTATGAGACATTACATCATCTATAAAAATGGTTTTACAGTCAAAGTCAGTAGTGTTTGTTATATTGTTATATTACTGGGTTTTATTGCACTTTCAGTCAAACATCTCATTACATTTATAATTTGTTACATTTTTTGAAGAAATTCTTAAACTTTTAGGGACTACAACCCTCCCATCCATAGATTTGTGAAAGACTGGGAGCCCTGATTTTCAGTTTTTTATGCTTTGAATAAATGTTAAAAATATGTAATGAAAAAAGCACGCCCTGACAGAGTTAAACCAATAAATCTGTGCTCAGTAAATGCACACAGATCACCCTACGAACAAATGTTCTGTGCTTAAAATAATGGACCAAATTATCCATTTATTTATAATTTGGCTTATCACATATTATATATCCAATGTGACATGCATATGATATCCAATGTATTTAACAGAAGATCATCACAAACTGTTTTGCTTCACAAAACTGATTCAAAAATATAGCCTTAACCATATTAGAGGAAGAACGCAAAAGACTCATTTGCACAAGTTCCAGAAAATTTGGAAAGCTAATCCCAAACTTATTTTCTTATCCTGTCTAATCTCTGCCTAAACTCAGAGGCAGTGAGTATTTTGATGTGGAGGAGACACTACTGTGCAAACCCAGTGACCCCATCGTTCTGCTCTGGAAGTCTCCCCTCTATTTAGTGTTTTTCTACAGACAGCACAGATCACATTCGAGGCTGGAACAATGTGTCCATGCAAGTTAATATGTTGCGTAAATATGTCAATTTGTGTGGAATGTGTTGCGTGAATTACAAGAATTTATTGCAAAGAGCCTTAACCCCAATCATCAAAATTACTGGGACTTTTCAAGCGGACCCATTAAAACAATGCTCGGCACTTTGTACAACTGATACTGCCCACCACAAGAACCGAGAGCCGTCAATGACTAGTCTGGCAACGTAGTAACCATTAACCAATTGGATCTACAGTAATATGGTAAAGAATATAATAAGATAAAATATCATATAAAAACTATAATTTGCTGGTATATCAATTAGAAGGATTAATCACCAGATTTGAAATTAAAACACAGATTAAAAATTATGATTAAAAAAAAAACCCAATGTGATTCGTCTTTAAACAATAATTATTGGTTGAATACTTACTGCTTATACCTCAAAAAAGTTTAATAGGGGGTAGTCTGTATTACATGAAGTAGTGTACCTGGCTGGATCAGGGTAGATTGGGTGATCTCTTGATCCTGCCACATCATAGCGCGACAATGATAACAGAGATGATTCCAACAGTCGCCTGTGTAAAAAAATATACCAGGACAGATGTGATGACTAGGAAATAACTGACAAACAACAGGGATGTAGTGCTGAGTACTGGCTCACTGTCTGTGCAGAGGTGAGGTCCAAACAACATGAAGCCATCGTACCTTCTTAGGGAGTCCTCATCCGGGGGGTCAACAGGCATTTCTTGGCTTAAGGCCTCTGGTGGCTCTGCTGATCGGCTGGCAGCGGCCTGCCGATACACCCTCTCCCACTGCGCTGTGTCCTGGTTGTACACCAAGCCCACTGTCTGCTCGCCGGGCTGGCTGGAGGGCGGAGCTATAGGGAAGGCCACTGTTCCTGTTCCCACTCCTCCACCAGGGGGTGGTGGCTGCTCACTGGGCTCTGCAGGTGTCCTCCTGTCCTGGGTTTGGGCTTCTAGTGTCCTCCTGCTCTCTTCAGGCTGCCAAGGAGAGGAAGAGGGGAAAGAAGAGGAGGAGGAGGAGGAGGAGGAGGCGGGAGGTTCCAGAGAGGAGGCAGAGGTGGAGGAGGTCTGGTTGGTGCGTTCCCAACGCTGGGAGTCGTGGTTAAAAGTGAGCAAGTTGTGACATGCCCGGCAGCGATTCAGATGTCCTCGAGAGGCTGGGGGAGGAACATTGTTCTCCAGGCTATGAGAGGAAGGAGGAGGAGGGAGGGGAGGCTGATAGTGGATGATTGGGGTAGGGGAGGAGGAGGAAGATGAGGAGGGCCCAGGCCTGTCTGGGTCCATGTTATTATTTAGTAGTTCTTGGCTCTGCTCTTGGTTTCCATCTGTGATGCTGCCCCCCAGAGGTGGTTCCAGGTCCTGCATGCGGTCAACTCCAAACTCCAGGAAATAGCGACTCAAGTTGCACTGAAGCACATTACGGAAAGATGCCGTGTTGCGGGAGCCATCCCAGAATGGGTGATGCCCACTGCTTGTACCGGCGCTGTCTCGGCCTCCAGCCTCTGCTCCTTGTTGGGGAAAGCCCCGTCCTTCAGTAGCGGAGGTGTAGACTGGAGAGTGGGAGGAGCTGTCCTGCTGACGAAGCACTGAAAGGAGACTGATGGAGGAGGATGACGAAGTCCTGGGAGGCAGCATGCCTGGACCCACCCGGATCTCCCTGACTGACCACTCAGGTGCTGGCCTGGTGGTGGAGTGCGGCTCAATGACGCTTGGTACAGGAGGATTGAGAGAAGTGCTGGCGCTGTAGTAGACTGACGTAAAGGCAGAGGGTCGTTCTGAGGGTTGTCTGGGTTCTGTTCGGGCTGAAGAAAATGTGGAAGCTGGGGAAGGTTGAGAAGCTTCAGATGGGACCCTAGGATCAGATGAGTTCACGGAGGAGCCCTCAGGGGCCAGAGAAGGGTTGCGATTGACAGAGCAGCGACTACAAAGGCAGACCATGCCCAGGTGCTGAGTACAGCCGGGAGCAGGAGGCCCACGCTCAGCACCAGGGTACTGGGCCAGAGGCATGCTGGGAGATTCTCCAACATTGCCTCCACTTTCACCCAGAGGCCGTGACTGTTCGCCTCCTGTCTGAGCCCCCGGGGAGCGAGATGACAAAATGTGAAGGAAGTTGTGGAGGATGGGTGTGCGGCGAACTGGTTGGGAAGGCAAGAAAGATCGCTGACGGAAGTGAGGCATCTCAACACTGTCCATCGGAACCTCAGAATCTTCCTCATTCTGAAAGAGAGTTATCAATTTAAAATTGTCTTTTTATTTTTATTTAGCCTTTCAGTTTGGTTTATGATTTCAGTTTTCGCCTTAAGATTACATCAGTAGTTTTAGATTTGTTTGGAGGAACTGACTAGTTTTAGTTTTTAATAACTTATTAGTTTTAGTGTTATTCAGCACCCTGACATCCACAGCACCAACAGAGGAGGAAAATGACCAACATTTTAATTACAGTTAAAATATTTTTTCAAGTCTTTGTTTTCACTAACTAAAATAAGAGTTTGCCTCTTATTATCATGTATGGTGATAAATGACAGAAGTACAGTCAAAGGTTCTTACCTGCTGATTGGACGGATTCACTATCGCTGTCAGCAGGTTGTGGCCTAGAGGGTCAAACCTCACCAGCCTGGAAAGATCACATACATGAAAATCAATGACAGCAAAGCACAGTTCTTGTCTATCAGTACCACCCAACACAAAATTCAGAATATTTTATCATGCATTTTAAAAAAAAGTAACATATCAAAGGTAACTCAACTTTAATCACCTTCCAAAATCCTAACGCTTTACTAACAAAAACATTTTTAGTTCAGTGTTTAGCAGATTTGAGTCAATATTTTATCAGTGCCATGTATATTTATAAACTCTTCATCTGCTTATTTTTCATTGAACTGTGTTGTAAATTTTGCTGAACCATCAAGAAACCCTATAAACAATTTGTCACATACATTCAAACAGCTGTTGCTGAGATCTAATAAATAAAACTATATGCGTGCAGTGAATTGAATGTACTGTATATTATGGTAGACTGTAAAGATTTATTTCACTTTTCTTGGCCTCGTTTTATTGCAGATTATATATTTATATATATATATATATAAAAATAACAAATACATAAAAAATGCATAGCAGATGCATAAAAAACTACAGATATTAACAGAGGTTTTTAACATAAATATTTCAAGAGAAGCCATAACATGAACTGCATTTGGGATGGAATACAGACTCTTATTATATAGAATTGAACTGTATCTCACTAATCTATGTGATCAGTCTGTTCATAATCACCTCCTCCTGCTTCATGTTATTCACCGGTCACCACAATGACACAGACTGATATTTATCATCATAGCTATCAGCACTTAGCTGCTCCATTCAACCCACCGGACTCTCTCGGTATCACTGCCGGTTTTGACGACAGCAAAGGGCTCTGGTCGGCTCCAGTCCCAGAAGTGGAGCTCATTGTTGGTGGCGATGAGAAGGAGCTGAGCAGTCGGGTGGAAGGCCAGGGAGGCAATGGCGACATTGCTCTCTGTAAACCAACTCTCACTGCCACCCTGCAGACAGAACAAGCATGACACTTTATATTCTAAAATGTTATTTCATTTCCATGAAGAGGATTTTATTTGGATTACTAACATGCACAGAAACCCATTTGGAAAAAAAACATTGCAAAAATCTTTTACACTTGAAGAGACAAAATGTAGTAACTGTAGCCCACTTCTTTTTTTCACATTATACAAAAAACATTTCAGACATAACTTGGAACCTTCTACAACACAGTACTTACATGCAGGTCCCAGATGCGGACTTCGCCATCAAGGCACCCGGACGCCACCAGGCCAGGAATTGTGGGGTGAAAGGTCACACACCAGGGGGTTCTACGGTGGCCCACTAAGGAATGTAGGCACTTTCCAGTCTTCACCTCCGTTATGTAAATGTTGTGGTTGACATGTGTGGAAGCCATAAGGGTCCTAGAAGAGTTCACAGTACTAATATTTAAAAACAAACACTAGCTTTGATGGACTGTAAGATCATTGCCTTGTTTCTAATGTAACTGTCGGGTGGCTCTTTGTAAACATTTGGAGTTCTCATCAGAAATACTGCAGGAATACTCATCTATAGTTCAACAAAAATAACCGACTAATGCGTTTCCTCACCTGTCAGGACTGAATGCCAGCAAGAACGTTGACCGAGGGCTGTCCGGCAGCTCCACTTTCTGTCAGACAAGTATAGATTTTAATCAAAATGCAGCTCTTTCTAAAATATAAACAGTGAAAACATGACAAAAATAGAACAGGAGACTATCGAATGGCTGTACGCATCTAATAGTTTCTGTGACACAATCTAAAACACAACCTGATGATCTACTGTGAGCACATACAATCTGACACACTAGATTAATCCAGACCTACAGCATCTTCTGCAAGACAAACATAACCTACACCACAACACAGTGGAGAAACTACAACTCCAGCTTAAGAAAGTACATTCCCCTTAATGACTACGTGTATTGTTTGTTTCTGAAGTTCTTAATTTGTTTTTGAAGTTCTTAATTTGTTTTTATTCTTTTTTTTTTACTTTGTCAACCTATTTTTTTTAATAGTTCTTCAATGATGAACTGTTATCTACATGAGTAATATTTGCCAATATAAATCCCTAATAAGTGCTGCTGAGGTTCCATCAGACTCCGCCCCTTTAACTCTGTGGTTCAACACAAAGGTTACTTTTCTTTGCCCGATTTCAACTCCTGCAGCTTTAAGGATTTTCCTGTCTGATAAACAAAACAATAATCTCTGAGACTTAGATTTTGTACACAATACCTCATCAATTAGCAAAACACCACTCGGTGCAATCATTTCTGAAAACTGACAAAAAGAGTAAAATGTCTCTGAGTAACCATCCTCATCTTGGTCCTATAGTATGGATTAAACCATTTCCTCATGAGGCAGCAGAGACTGGACATTCATTCTGAACAAGCCTAAACTGGGCAACATCTGAATAGTCTCGTGGTCTGACCCAGGCCTTAGAGGTACCTGCACAATAAGACTAGTGTTGGAGCAGTGAGGACAGAGTAAAGGACTTCCAAAGAGAAAGAGGCTTGACTGCTAGTTCAGCCTAGGTTTTGACCTAAAATACACAAATGACAGAGCTCGGGGTCACGTCTTTGTGAAACATGAGGATAAAATGAACTAAAGCAATGAATGGCAACATTAATAATGTCTGAAGCAGCTTGTAGTAACAAGATAGCGCAACTGTCGCTGGCAGAGACCAAGTTGGATGCTGCACCTGCCACACTTAGCTACATTTCACCTTTTGCTGTTTGTTACAAAATCTAGTCTCTACTGGATTCTGTCATTGTGGTGTTAAGTGGGATGAAGAGTAGGCAGTAGAAGTGTGTCCATAAATCATTCAAATGTGGCTGTCAGAAGACGTGGATATTAGATTAAATATCCTAGTTTTATTAATCTTCCGAATTCAATAATACAGCTCTTTTATTTTTTCTTAAACTCAGCCATTCAAATTACTGACTGCAAGCAAATTACTTAAAAACAAAAGCATTTAGGAAAAAAGTTTTTGGTTTACATGTGCAATGAGTTCAGCACAAAATTCTTGTAAATTAATCTGTAAAAATTTTGCGAAGCGAATGCAAAATTTATTTTGAATTGCAAAAATGTACAGACTGAAAATCATAACTCCAAAATGAAATGATGTTAGGATAGAAAACCAAAATGAATACAGGAGAGACAGGAAAATGTTGATATTTATCTGCAAAACATGCAAAAGATCAAGAAGGAATAGAACCATACAAAAATATGGGGGGAAAAATGTGACTGGAAGATGCTTGCAAAGTACATAAATGTATCAATTTTCAACATAATGAGATGTTTTTCTAAAAAAAAAAATTTAATAAATAACAGGATGACTATATGATGATTGTGTGACAAAGCACATGGGGAAAATGAGTATTTAAATGTATGTCACATTTGTATTCACACTAAATAGTATGAAATAATGATAGGCTGGCCTGCACTAAACTCTCCTGGATACTTACCTGACTCTGCCATTTCATCCAGCGCACTTTCTCTTCCACCAGCAGCTGCAGGAGCCGCTGGGAGCCAAAAGTCTGGGAGCCTCGCTCCCGGTTGGACAGGATCCGGACCGAGTTCCTCTGACGGGATGCCATAATGCTACCAGTGGCCTTGGCTGATTGGCTGCTCACTCCTACTGGGGCCACTCCGTCGCCATGCAGAGTCTAGGCTGAAAGAGTACAGAGCAGTTCTTTGCTATTACAAGAAGACCGCTGGCTGTTACACTTCATGAACACAGATAGAACAATGACAAGAAAACAACATGGAATAGGTCTACATATTCTGATGATATGATAATGTCTAGTTATTGTGAGGATTGTGGTTGGAAAAGTTCGGACTGCTATAGAATAGCGCGGCAGGTCTGAGTAGGACTAGTCTCAAACAATCACTGAAGATAGCAGGAACTCCTTACTCCCTTTATAACCTTTTAGTAAAATCTGAAATTTAAGTCAAGTTAGATTTTGTATACAACTAAGATTGCAAAAGGTCAAATTAAAAGCAAAACCTTCTCAGGGACACAATAGTAACATTTGCATATTTCTATTTAACTGGTGAGTACTTCTTCAGAAGCAAAAACAACTTAAATGTAGTTGGGTACACTTTTAAATTTATCCACTACATATTGAACAGCAGCCAGTCACAACTAAAATGAGTGAAGTAGGTCAAAGTGAAACATCTTCAATGCAAGAGACATTATTAAACATTAATGATATATTACCAAATAGGCAGAGTTGATGAGTTACATCTGGAATACCCTTAAAGCCGAAAGCTGTGTTCAACAGCGTAGCTACATCAAATTATCTCCCTGAACAAACTGATCAATAAAAGGTTAAGACATAGTTAGGAATTACTGAAGGAACATTTTTATATTCTAATCCATTATACTGCTTGTAACCCTGCAACAGCACCAACATTTTCCCATCAGGAATGCAGCACAACCCTTGTGGAGAGTCTGATCAGATCAGTGCAGCTCTGCATGCTGGCCTTTTTGGCAGCTTTCCTACAAGGGAAA
>JAQQZY010000024.1:22470380-22489586 GCA_030068375.1 Ostorhinchus rueppellii | reverse complement strand
TATATATATATATATATATATATATATATATATATATATATATATATACACACACACACACACACACACACACACATACATACATAAACTGGCTAGTTGTTTAAGAGGATGGTTGGGAATCCTGGTTTTCTTTTTCCTTATATCAGTAAATGCATATAGACCCTATCCCTTTGTATGACAAAAGGAAATAAAGTCAAAGCTCCACAATTCTAGACCTGGATCTCTATCATCAGATAATGACCCATCTTCCTGGAATCCAATTAGCTATCTTACCTACAAATTTATGTGTGAGGTGAGAACAAACACAAAGAGGAGTTTTCAGAGGATATCTATAAATAATTTACAAGCAGATACTTTTAATAAATAAACTTCAGTGTGTATGTAAGGTCCACCTATGACCTAGTCACTATTGAAAATATTGGTCTGTAGCTCTTCAGGTATTTACTACCTCAGTCTGTGAGCAAAAACAGGATGGTAAAACAAACACCGACTGGGATGCGTTCAAATGTATACAGTTTATTTTATGTGAAATTATATTTCTTTTTTTGTGTAGTGTAATGACAGTCGTGCATTTAAAACAGTCACTGTAAAAAAAAAAAAAAAGCCCCTATACATGAATTGAGTACAAAATTTCTCTACTCTATACTCATAGTAGTGTCAGGACCAGTTCCCCTGAAGCCTTACCCATCTAGTGTAAAGTCACCAGTATGACTTGTTATTGTCAGCCGTGATGGTTCGTCTTTATCATAGGACTAATTTACCCCTACACAGAAGAACGCTAAGACATATTAAACGCTAGACACACCAAAATAAACACCAGACAGTAAGACAGCTGAATGTGATACATTATTACCCAGCAGATACCAATCTGTGACTGGCAGCAGTTTATGTTAGCTCTGTGGTACAGTTTAGCTCGATAACTAGCAATCTACCAGATATGACAAAGACGTTACTTCGATCCATAACACTGTTAACACTTCATCAAAGATAACATTAACGTTTGGTATGTTAGCTACCATTTTAAACATTCAGAGGCAGCTAACCAAAGAGCTAAATTAGCCTATTCCGGATATAGCCAGCTAACCAGCCAACAATTCTGAAAATGGAGCGCGAAGTTACTTCAGATTTTAATGACAAGAGCATTATTTTACACCCGTAAATACACTACTGCCAATTAGAGTCAATCACAGTGACACAAATCATATGTTTTCCACCGAAATGAATGGCCTACCTTCCTTTTTTAAAGCGCTCTCCCACTGTGCCATCATAGGCGTTGTATCGGGCAGTCTTAACAGGAGCTAGGCTAGCTAGTTAGCTAGTTCGGCCAAAACGGAAAATGTGGCCGCTGCAAATAGAAAAATGTCTGACGTTACCATCGGTTTTTAGCAATTACGTTGATGAAAAGCGTTCACTGAAATCAATGGACAACATTCATATTCTCCAAGGGAGGCAAAGATTGAGTGTTTTCTAAGGCATTGGTCCAATGTTTTACTAGCTGCTTGACGCGAAACTGCTACTGCGTAACTAGCTAGCTAGTAGCTCGCTACACACACAGGCTTATCAACAGAAAACCGATTACAATCAACCCCCAAAATTCATCTTTCCATTCACTAATTTGATTGCAATTTTTGGATTAAGCAAATAGTGTACTGAAATATATTATCTATATCAATAATTTATATCTATTAACTATCTAAAGATACTCACATTTAATGTAAAAAGTATCAAATCAACTGGAAATTATCAAGTCGTCCCAAGCGTCTGGGATCGATTTGTAAGTCTATTAGTAGCGGCTTGTATCACTATGAGGGGAAAATGTTGTTTAGAGCTAAATACTCTGTATGTAAAAAAAACAACAACAAACCCTTACTTAACAACTTTGACTTGAATAAAAGGTACAAATGCATGCAACATAAACACGTGTCCCTAGCCTCTAAAATTGATACTTCAAGAGAGATATATTGTTAATGATTACAGGTTATATTTTTGTGCCTCTAGAAATCCAGTGTTTTTTGCTGTAAATCTGCAAGAGACAGAGGCCCTCAAATGGACAGCAATGTACTGTTTTAGGACAAAAACATAACAGAGAAAACCATTAATCTATGGGTTTATTGGGTTTATTTGCTGTTGTGTCAAATTGGGCTCATGGACTTTTTGGTACCTTTGTTTAAATTGGGAAAGAAAATTCCACTGTAGTACAGATTTTCTCCCATGACAGTACAGACCTTCCTAGATATAAATGATACATATGATACAAATATTTAACACCAACTGCCAAAAGAAGAAACCCATAGCATGGTCCTTTTTGTATTTCTATAAATATTATGGACACATAGTAAAAAATTAGTAATTTTACATTGAAAAAAAAAATGTTCTTACTTAACGTTATTTATAATTAGGTATTCATAAGGTAGACTCTCTGAAATAATGTTATTCCAGTATGAAGCAATATCCATAAGACTCTAAATCTTCTCAAGAGAAACAGATCTGTCCAGTCCCAGAAACAATAGGTTATAGTTGTAGGAAAGCCACAAGATGATAATGAAAAGTTTAAAGTGTTGCAATAGCAGAAAGGACTGCATCAAAAACACCAGAGGCATATTTCCTTGATGTTACAAGAATACCACATTTGTCAAGAAATTCATAGCATGACACAAAGTATCGTCAGGTGAAGAACTGATTAAATGGATACATTTTTAAATAAATTCACCCAACCAATTTAACAAGAATGATTTGTCTATTTTTAATTTCCAGCCAAAATTTTCTAACAAACCAACTAAATATATTTTATGACTGCCCCATGGATTGATAAGAAACATAGGGTGGTTTGGTTACCTACAATACATACCTCTCTTTGTCTTGCCAGTACAGAAAAATTCTCACTTGACTTTCGGCCCATGTTTTCCATTGTGTTGATGATTTTCTATTCATCATATTGACTAATTTGCCCTTCATAATAACAGAGTCAACTGAAACACACCTACGTTATGCTGAGTTAAGCTCAGTGCATAATGGTCTATTTTAAGTCATTACTGCATTTAATTCCTGTGGAATACATTATCCTCACAGCTTTTCCTGTTTGTTTGGTTTTTTTTAGCCAAGATGATGATACATTTAGGAAATCCACATTCTTAATCCATAATATAAATAATGACTTAAAGGGGCTGCATTATTTGGCAGAACTAAGAATTACTCTGAACATCTGTGAGAAAATCATCAGTACAAGCATGGATGAAAGATGTATTTGTTGTTTCAGCATTTATTAAAATACGTATTTGTTTTATATGTAAAAATATGTTTTATATGTTAAAAAGCAGTCATTTGTTTGTGTTTTGGATCTGCAAAACAAATTATATTTGTTAGCAAATATTAGGCATTTGTAAAACACATTTTGCCAGGTTTTAGCATCACATGACCTCATAATGTTGTTCCAGATGTAATATCTATGAGAAATACATTTGTAATTAAAATCCATACAAGAGTGTTTGTTTGTGAACACTTCTGTCTTTTCATGGTGTTATCAGCTGGTTTGGGGATACAACAGTCATGTTTCTGGCTCAAATGTTGGCGTTTGAAGGAAAGAGGAGTTGCTAAATCAATCTATGTTGTCATCACTTCCTGATTAAAAAGTCATGAGATTTATTAATGCAATGAGTGAAGTAAATCAGTGGAAAAACTAAACAAAACAAAGAGCCAATAAGAGCCAACATCAGGCTAAAAAATGTATCTGATTTATTATCTAAATGTAGACATACAGTAAATGAGTCAATACAACAAATATCTATACAGGTACATTGTAAATGACATGTCACCAGTAAAATCACACCAGTGCATATAGAATCAGGCAACATGATGGAAAATCTACAGTCCAATAATCTGAGGCAGGAAAACAAGGCAGAAACACAACACAGATTTTTGTTATGGAGCTGCTGCTGGAAGAAAGAAGCAGAGGCAGTACACATGCTCACACACACACACACACACACACACACACACACACACACACACACACACACAAACAGGCACATACATACACAATGACACAGCAGGGGTGTGTATGTTCAAACAGCAGGTAACCTCTTCAGAAGTTCTCCTTGTAGAAGTTGAACCCAAAGTGCTCACACTGGGCTTTGATTACTTTAGCCAAAGCAGGAGAGCCGCAGTAAAACACGTGGACTTTCCCTTTATTCTCCTCAGACACTTTCTGAAACACCTGACACACAGGAAACAAACTGTGAGTATGCATTAAATATCTCCAACACAAACCTACCTGTGACAGTATCACATAGATGAGCAAGAAAGAAAGGTACAGTTGAAGTTCAAAGGGTTTGTGTCCTCACCTTCTGATCAAAGTTTAATTGTCAAATATTTTATTAAGCCAAGGAACATATAGTATACTAATCTAATTTTCCTGACCTACACCCCACTGAAAATGTGTGAAAACATAATCAAGAGGATAACGGGGTGTCAAACCATCAGAGTTAAAGCGTTTTCATCTCTGCTGCAGAAGTGAAACGCAGCAGACAAAAGCATAGGAAAAATCACAATAAGTTGCATGTTAGCCATTAAAAATCAGGGGTTGTTTCATCAAATATTTTGCTATTTAAAAAAAAGAAAACAACCATGTTTTATAAACTTTATTTTAGGTCTTCAAGGACTGCATTTTTTTTTTGTTGTTGTTGTTATTTTGATTATTTTGCGCAAAATGAAAATGATATGGATGTACAGTCACAGATTTTAACTGCAATAAAAATAAAATGAAGATAAAAATTACAAAATAATAAAAACGGGAATAAAAGGATAGTTGGATTGTAAAGTACTGCTTTAAATAAATGTCATGGACTGCACAGTGCCGTCTGCTCACAGGCAGACTTATGAGATCCTTTGTCCCCAGAGTGGACAGGCTCTTCATCTCTTCCCAAAGGGGGTGGGGGTTTGCTGAGATACAGGCCTGATGCTCTGCTCTCTGTATCAGCTTTTGCTCTATTTCACTGCTATATTGGCCCTGCTTGACCTTAACTATAGTCATTACACAGTGGTAGTGTTTGAAGTTGCCTCCTACTGGACCCAGTAGATTTTAGTTTAGTGTCTTAGTTTGTGTATTAAGGGAATTAGTGCAGTTACCTTATGAAGGCTAATTATATAATATATACTAGCAGATATGCCACTTCTTTTATTCTTTCTGTCATCAGGCTTTTAAACGCTAGCGACAGTGCTTAGTGTGGGGTGTATACTGTTCATTTAGGTTTTTAAATCTATTTTATCTATTTATTGCTACTGTTGCACTTTGCCACTGCTGCACTTCATGGCTAAACCCTTCAGCTGTCCTGTACATTGATGGATCTGTGTGAATTGTGGGATGTGTCTAATGTCCTGTCCTTTGCTGTGACCCATGTCTGCAAACTAAGTTACCCCTTGGGAATAAATAAAGTATTGTGAATCTGAATCAGGATACTGGGGTTATAATTAATTGTATTGTACGATACTGCAATACTGCACGGAGGGTAATATGCTGATTTTAGAATCCAATTTTAATGTTATTCTCTTCCTAGTTTTACTCCTTTATTTGTCTTTTTTCCTTCCCTGTGTGCTCGTTATTGTGATATTGGACTATTTTGTTTCTTTTATTGCTGTTGTTACTGTTCTGTTTTTCCCTGTTTGTTTTTGTTTCAGGGTCTGTATCAGTGTTTGTTTGTGTATAACCCCTGTCCTGTTTTCCCATCAGGTAATGTCCATACACTAATGAAATCATTAAATCCAACCAATAGGGAGAATTGATCTAAGGTTCAAAACCCTCTTAGATCAAAACTGTCAAGCAACTCGTAGCCCCAGTACACAAATACTGGAGGCCAGACTGCTGAACAGGACAGGGCTAAAAAAATAATTTAAAAAATAAATAAATCTAATGTTAAGAAAAATGGTTAGAATGTTTACACTAATTCCTGTCTCATTTTAAACTTAATTAAAAATAATACAGAGTACACTGTAATGTGCCACAAACGTAATATTGCAATGCAGTTGTGTCAATATATTCTTACAACTTTTTTTGCAAAATTGTATTTAGGATCAACTAACAAATGAAGACAGAATGAAAGAAAGGAAGCTCAGAAAAAAAGAGAAGGGCAACAGGGAGCCAGATTACTTTCCAATTTTTTGCTAAGCTTCGTGTAGGATGAAATGGATGAATTGTGCTATGATTACTTTAAACTGTAAACTCTGTAATATTATTATATACATTATAACATTACAGTAGTATTTCTATCTCACAAACACTGACTGAGAATGAAGAGCATGTCTGCTGAAATGTTGAGCTAATTCTTATCGAACTTTGCATACCGATGTTCCTCTGTAATAAAAACTAACAAACAGATACACTGGTGCTCCCTCACCTTCCCCCACTCAGGGCGTCCAGGCTGGGTTCTGGTCCTCAGCCCAGTGATTGAGTCTCTCTTCTCTTTTTTAGCCAGAAGGTCCAGTGCCATCTGCAGACCGATGGCCTTCATGTCATTCTTACTGAGCGCTGATGTCATGTACATGTGCATTTCCAAGAACCGACCTGAGAAATATCATCGTATGTCAGGAAACCTCAAAAACAGGAAACCTCTATTTTTTATATTTCCCATAAATCCCCTTGTTCCTCACCCTCTGGCTCTTCGTCAGCCTGGTCCATCTCCAGTTTGGTGAGTAAACTGACAAACCATTCAAATGACTTCTGGTCTCTGTTGATCCAGATGAAATCAACCTGCAGGATCCAAAACAGACTAGTATCCACATCTACCATCAATAAAAACACATCTTTAATCATTTCACAGAGGTACAATTACAGAGTCTATTAAAAATATTCATTCTCATCAATAACTATACAGTATTTTCTTACTTTCCGTAATTTCATCTCACTATCTTTGATGTTTTCACACCATGAATAATTGCAGTTGGGACAGTTCTGCTTCCTCCTGCGGTATCTGTTCAAAGTAAAATCACAAAAAGGCTTTAGTCAGACAAAGGTCAAATATTGTATAAAGTTAATATTTATAGAAAGGTCCAAACATGGAAGTTAGAAAGAACATAATGTCTGCTCTAGTTGCATACAGTGAATTTATTCCTACAGCCTTAGAGCCAGACTTGGGTTTGTCCAATGGACTTTATAACTGAAAATACCTATAAAGAATAAATACTGTGTTAAAACTGTTTAGATTTTTCTAGTATTTTTTTTTATCTGTTTCTCTGAATGACTGCACAAGAATTGCTATGTGTCTAGAATAATAATAATAATAATAATAATAATAATAATAATAATAATAATAATAATATATTTTATTTATAGGCACCTTTCTTGGCATGTAAGGACACTGTACAATTAACAAGGAGAGTATAAAACAAACAATAAAACATGGACTAAAAAGTAAAAGGCAGGTTAAAAAATGAGACAGTGCAATTGTGGTCACAGAGAGAAAGCAGTCCTAAGCAGATGGGTTTTGAGTATGTACAAATGGCAAATGAACGTTTGAATCTTTACAGTCAGAAAATTGGAGTATCTGCATTTGCAACGTTTAACACAAAATAACTTCAACTGACCTGCTGTAAATATAGTGAAGCAGCACTAAACCTTTGGATCAAAGTTTACCTCAGATTTTAATTTTTCATTTCCAAAGCAGCTTAGATGATTTATAGATATTATATAAGTATAACCATTATCAGAAATAAGTACTAGTATGTCTGACAGAAGAATGGACACAGTATTATTTAGAACTGCTGTAGTGGTTTTTGATCAATTTTTAATTATTGAGGGATATAATAATTTGACCAATATTTGTTGGACAAGTTTTCATATATTCACTGTAGAAAAAAAACAGCTTAACCCCTTGATGCCTATTGATGCAAATTCGCATCAAACCCCCCCGCGTGCTCCAAAATGCAACCAAAATACTATCTCCTTGAAAGAAAAAACGTAAATCAAAATTTTTTTTTTTCCACAATTGGAAATCGATTCAGGCACTAAGGGGTTAAAGGTTACAAAAATAAATAAATAAAACAAAAAAAGCTTTACAGCTATTGAATAAATGACTGAGTCCACAGTCTCAGGTACCAAACGCAGCGTCTCTAATCTTTGAACATAGCTGGAGGCTTCTAATAGCAAGCTTTTGGACTGAACAGCTGATTACTAAGTCCTCCTCCTGTTGCTGCCACCTGTACCGTCCTCTTTCCAGGCGTGTTTGGACATGTAGTATTTTCATGGTTTATGCCTACAGCCCCTTACTATTTTCTCACAACATACAAAAACAAAATAAACTGGATTATCACTCAATTTCTGGCTATAACAGCGGGTGCTTTTTGCTCAGTTGTCATGAAAACAAATCCACTGACATGCAACGACAGGAGGAACATGGTGGGATTATGGATACTGTACCAACATATGGTATCTACTTGGCAACAAATATACTATACATATATAATAGTCTTTTACACCATGTGCAGCTTGTGGTCCAGTGCCAGATCTTAAAGTAGTTCTTAGTGTTTTGAGAGCTGACTTGGTTCCAGAGTGTACCAACAGTTTCCTGGTGTAGAACCAAGAACAGCATATGTCAAGATTACTGGATTACCGGGATTAACAAAACCAATTAAAACTTTATGACAGTCGTTTAGATGCCAAAACACCTAGTAAAGCCAGGAGTAACACTTGTAAAGATAGTGAGTGTAAGTAAAGATAGTGAGCCACTGACGACTGAAGTGCTTGAATTTGGTTATTGTAGGGAAAAGCAGACACGAACAGATGGATGTTATGACAGCAACTTTCATCTGCAGATCCATGAGTGGACTGGAGTTGGTATTGTTTTGCGACATTTTATCAATCTTGTTTTGAGAACGCTTAATAAAGATGAGATAATAAGTGGCATTGAAAACTGATAATAAGCACCATGAGACGGCATGTCCCTCAGACCCCCCCCCACAAACTCAGAAGTGATATTTGTGAAAGCTGTCTGATTTTACTTAAATGGAAATCTCCAATTCCTCCATCTCATGTTCTTTGGATCTAATCCGTCCCGACCTGCATACATCTGGAGAAGATACAATATCCACTTCAGGGCTCCAAGACCAAATTTTACAGAATGCACACCCCTTTTCTTTTATATGCTTGAGATTTAAGTTTCCCTGCTATCCCTGACTGATTAGTTGTGCCTTTTGTTTTCACATATGTGGCCGTTTCCTCAGTGGACTAGACTGGAATGAACTAAACCTAATTTACTCCTGCACATATAGGAGCCTGAGATTATGGACAATGAGGCACCTTAAACACTAAGATGAAGATGGACCATGTTTACACTGACTGACCTACATAGAATCATAGAATTGTATTCTTTAATGTTGAGGTACTGTTTGCTTCTTGTCTGTTTTGTTATTTGGTGAGGTTGTTTTATTTTATTTTTATACATTACCGTCACTGTCATATCTTTTCACATACAAAGATGTGTTGTATACATGTAACCTGTGACTGAAAAAAAAAACCCTCATTAAAATAAGTTGGAGAGAAACATGGTATTTGGAATTTACAAAAGACATTAAGGGGTTTGGTCATTTTGCTACAGCCACGAAATAACAACACACACGATGCAAACCACAGATGAACTGCAGACTAAAGAGAAAAAGGCACCATTTCAGCACGTGTAGAAAATTATTACAAGTTTGACAACAAAACATTAAATAGTGTTAAAACAAATAAAGCAAACAAATAAAACGAAACAAAACAAAGCAAGAAAAGCACTCTGAGAGCACAGACCTCCGCCAAGGTAGTGTTTGTACTTTTTTTTAAAAAAGGTAGTGTTTGTACTTTTTTTTTTAAAAAAAAGGTAGTGTTTGTACTTTCCTCCACTAGATGGTGCTGTATGACCTCATATCGCCTCTAAAATTTAATCATCTCTTCCTTGACCCAGAGCGGACATATCCTGAAAATTTTATTAAAATCCATCCATAACTTTGAGTTATGTTGCTAACAAACAAACAAACAAACCCTGGCAAAAACGTAACCTCCTTGGTGGAGGTAACAAAACAAAACAGATGAGAACAGACATCTTACCGGCACATGATGCTTTGAAGAATTGAGGCAAAAGGTGTGATCCCAATACCCGCCCCAATCAGGACAGCATGCTCTGATGCAAATATCTGCCGTGTGGGGGTCCCATAGGGTCCATCTATGTAACACTGACATACAAACACACTTCATTCTTTGTCTTAATTATGTAATTTCAGAAGCACATCTAGGTTGTTGAACCCATGGACATATTTGAACCTTCAGCTGCCTTTAAAGAAATGAAGCAGATAATTATTTTAAGTACGATTAGTATCAGAAGGTGGACTTGACCTGGGTATGTTCAGATTAATATTCTGTGTCCACTTTAATTAGCACATTTGGTATGTTACATTATTACTATATCTAGACTGTTGTAACAACAAACCCACAGTCAGTGTCTTCTCTGTTGAGACGACTCAGACTCACCAAAGTCAGCATATTTTAAATAAAAAATATTTTGTTTATATTGTAAAAGATAAATAGGGCACTTCCTCACCTTGATGTTGCAGAACCTGTGGTTTTCACCGAACTTGGCAGAAACCTGAAGTACAAAAAGAACCAGATAAAAACTAATTAAAGTCGGGTCAAGTAGTTTAATTTTGTTAAAAAAAAGAAAAAAAAGATACAGTTTTGTAATTGCTTAATGTCCGCCTGAGACCCACCAATTAAATTTGTATTGTATTTTCAATCAAAGCAAAAAAAAAAAAACCCAAAAACTAAACTTAATTTCCTGGGTCCGAGGAGGATATATATATATATATTTTGAAATATATTTCTAGTGAATGCAACACTTTCCCAATAAAAAGTTTCAGGTCATTTCAAATATTCCCTCTGGGTAAAATATACAGTCAGCAAATTGGACTCAGTTCTGAAGCTATATTTACCTCTGCCAAGGAGGTTATGTTTTTGCTGGCATTTATTTGTCTGTCTCTCTGTCTGTTTTTTAGCAACTTTACAGAAAAACTACGGGACGGATTTTCTTGAAATTTTCACAAGTGATAGGCAACCACTCCAAGGATGTTCCCATTACATTTTCGTCATGATCCGGATAACAGTATACCTTGGCGGAGGTTTGCGCTCACTGAGCGCTCTTGTTAGCAGAAATGTATCAGTCCATTTCTTATGTCAGATTTCTAGGAATGGCACAACTACATTAATATCATGCTGACTCAAAATATGGCTGCAAGGAAGTGAAAACTAGTGGATATATACATTTTGAAAATGTAAAGTTTACTCATGTGGGTCTTAATGAGGAATTGAATAACTTGCTTTAAGAAACCAGTATTTACATGAATAAAAGTTGCAAATTATCTTCTTGGTTTCTTGAATGTGTACATTTCACACCAGTCCAAGGAAAAAAAACAACTGGTCAAACTTAGATTATACATGATGATGATAAAATTTTACTTCATATATGGAGGAGAGCGAGGAGAAGATTTTGCAAAGTCTCAAAAATATCGATAGAACTGCTTGTATTAAATTTCTTCAAAAGTCTGTGAAATGAACTGAGAAAATTTCCAAATTCTGGTGGGTAGAATGAGCCTCCAGTCCAGAGTTTACCTCCCTGAGTGGAGGAGCTTCTCCTCTCTCTGCTGGCCCCAGCTCATCAGGAACTGACTCCACTGGCTCCTGATCTTCAGTCGTGGACTCCAGAGCTGGACCAGATCTGTAGCCATTCTGACGGTACATGGTCAGCTCAACAGAGTCGTCCTCATTAGTGGCCACTGTCCCGTTACAGTCTGTAGAGCAGAACAGCTCCTCCTGCCACAGAGTCCCAAACAAAACAGACCTTAAACACGGTTAACATATCTGCTAATAGAGCACCGGTGTCAAACATACAGACCAAAACAGGCCAAAAGCTCCTGACATGCAAAAATGACACTGGTCTGAATGTGGAACCTGAAGTAAAATGGTTGTTAATATCTTCAATTTGATCTCAAGTGGATCAGAAAGTAAAAACTATAATTAGCCTATAACTAATGACAACTCCAAATTTTCCTTTTAGTGTAAAAAAAAAAAAAAGGGCAAAATTACATGAAAATGTGAACAATATGAAATGTCTTCAGAGAAAAGAGTGTAATTACCTCCGCCAAGGAGGTTATGTTTTAGCCAGGGTTTGTTTGTTTGTTTCTTAGCAACATAACTCAAAAAATTATGGACAGATTTTGATGACATTTTCAGGATATGTCTGCTCTGGGTCAAGGAAGAAATAACATTTTGGAGGTGGTCTGGATCCAGGAATTTTTTAAATGATTTTTTATCATTGCGAGATAGGGCATGGTGGCACAGAGCTGCATATGAGGTCACTCAGCGCCATCTAGTGGAGGAAACTACAAACACTACCTTAAAAAAAAAAAAAGGACAAACACTACCTTGGCGGAGGTCTGCACTCTCCGAGTCCTTTTCTAGTTTTAACAATATTCTGCTTGTTACTAAATGTTTTGTGTATTTGTAGATCCACTGTGACCTTTAAGCTGTAGTGCAAATGCATAAATGATAAACTGAGGCATAATACTGTTCAAATTGCATTTACTTTTCTTAATAAATTTCAGTTTGTTCATAGTTGTTCATGTTAGTCACATTTTTTTAAAGGATAGCTTGTAAATGTAAACATTTTTATAATGTAACTTTACTTTTTTTACTTTAAACCAGAGAAAAGTTTTGGCATTATTTATATTATATTATTACTCACGCGTTGACCCATGAGGATCCACAGGTTCTAGATGCGGTAGCGTTTATGCTGTTATGTATTCATGCATGCTGTACGACATTTGTCCAGCAGTCACCACCAAAGCATTGTGGGTATAGCAATGTGATTGCCAGGCTATTGTATTCCAAAATTACTAATATCTCCAAAAATACCGGTCCTATCAGCTTACTGTTTTTGCTCGTCTCTTCCTTGACCAAAAATACATAAAAATGCCAAATTGCAGCAGTGGGCTCTTTAAAGATTTTGTGTGATTCGCCAAACACACACACACACGCACGGACGGACACAGAGGCTATGTGGCTGTTATAACATAGACAGACAGATTTTATTGGTCTGGCCCAGTTCAGATCATGTAGAGGTGGTGTTGTTTGTAACCTGGGCTTTCATCACTTGTCTGCGGTTCCTCAGGCTGGTGGTCAGTCTCTTGGGGCTGACTGTCTGGCTCTCTGGTTGTCTGAAGTACTCGTACAACCTGTTGGTCCACTGTCCCATCGAACGAATGTGAAGCCACATAGAATCTGCATCGCAAATGTCACAACAGGAGGTACGGATTATTCAGTTTAACTACAGAACTGCATGGCTCAGAGAAGAATAACAACCCTAAATCATTAACCCTTTCATGCATGAATTGTAAGAGCCTTCATCAAGACCTTTTCCCTGTTTTTATTCCTCTTTAGGCATGAAAAAAAACAATTAAAACTTTTATGAACCTATTTTTCATGGATTTGCAAAAATGTCCACTCAGAAGGATATGATGCATTTAATTTTTGAAGCAAAGGAATGTGTATTTACTGATATACTGTGTGAAAACAGATAATTAAAAAAAAAATGCTGCTAATCTGATGTTTCCTCATATTTTTGACATACTCTAACACTAGTTATTACTTACTTCATGGAGATAATATGCAAGAAAAAAGAAAAACAGTTAATTACAGTCTAATAATCAACAACTGATTTACACTCAAACATGTTACTGCAGATCCAAGAACAGCAAACTTATAGTAATGGTATGAATTACAGTGTATGGGATGGTGCATGAGTGTCTACTGTGTTGGCTGATATGGAACTAAAACAACAAAATCTATAAATATAAAAGAGAACACTATGCATGAAAGGGTTAAACACTTTTAATATCACTTTGGAAAAATAGCCAAAACATGAGTAGAGTCATACTATTTCATGTACTTATTCTTCTATAAGGAAATACTGCAACAAAATCAAAGGTATCTGGGCTTGTTTTGCTCTGTCACTGACTCCTGAAGCAATTAGAAAACCTTTATGAATTTACAAAAGAAACTCACACTCACTGCCTTAAAAGCACTGAGACCATGGCTACTGTATGAGATTTCTGCTGTACCTGACTGTTCTGGGGCGCTGCTAATAGTGAATGGATGCCACTCGTACTTGGCAATCACTGGGATGTTGATGTAGACGTAATCACCAGGTTTAAAATGGAAAAACTGAGGACGCTTTATCACCAGATGAGTCACCTGAAGAGAAAAACAGAAGGAGAAATATTGAGGGTCATATTTCTGACCTGCGACCACATTTTTTGATCTAATAATTCCACCTGAAACCAGAAATGTAAAAATGATGTGTAAATATTTATTTTTAATATACATAGATATATACACATACATACATATATTATAGTTTTAATTTCATAGTTCAGGATTTTATATTGTATTTATTACTTTCCTGTTGCACTGCACCCCAATTTCATTGTATTTGCATCATACAATGACCATAAAGGCATTCTATTCTATTTTAAATAACTTTTTATTATTATGACCCTGGGCTATAATTTGTTTGTGTATTTTCTGCAGTGTGTTTTCCCCCCAATCTTGTAGGGGTGCTGTGCTTTTTGTTTCTGTTTTCTTTTTAGGACGAGACAAGACTGACCACCATATTTAAATGGCCCTGGATCCAGTCGCTCTCTCTCTCTCTCTCTTGGTCACTGCCAACCTCCGACCTCATCCTGTATGTATTTGTCTACCAGAAATCGTGTGTTGTATGAGAGTTTTTGTAAATAGTTGAGTTTTATGTTAGTTTTGGTATTGTGTAATTTTTGTAGTCGGAGAGGGCGGCTCTTTTTGTTTGAAGCTTTTCTCCTGTTTTTCGTCAGGAAGTTTAGATTAGTATACTGTATTTTATTTTTCCTTTTTTGTTTTGAGATAGAGAATTTAGGTTTACCTTTTGAAGAACAACTTTTTGTTTGTTGTTTTAGCCGAGCCCTCTTCTACCCTCCTTTAGTTGATTAATAATAAATACAGTGGAATTTAGTTTTCGGTTTTCAGTCTAGCTTTTGTAATTGGGAGTTGGTAGTCAACAAAAGAGTGCACAATATGTACATCCTGGTAAACCCCCAGGGTGGGACGTAACATTTATACAAAGAACAGCTTTTTGCATCAGATGTGAGTACAAATGTGTGTAATTAACATTAGTAAGAGTCTTCCACACCTTAGATGGCAGAAGGTTGACTTCTACGATATAAAGGCTTCCCATTCGAGAAACAGCTATTCCTACTATCTTCTCCAGCAGGAACAACAGCCCTGGGACCACAAACCACTTCCAGAAGTTAGCACAGTGCACCATCAGCAGAGACCAGACCCAGACGTAGGACAGGTGAGACCAGTAAAACACCTGAGGGAGAAACAGGCAGGATTATTAACCCATAAGGACCCAGTGGCCAAATGAATTTTTCTTCATATTTAACCGTCCTTAAGGGATTTATCACCATTTATTGTAATATTTATTCATTCATTCATTCATTTTCTATACCCGCTTTATCCTCACTCGCATGGAGCCTATCTACTTAAGGGCGAAGGCGGGGTACATTGGACAAGTTGCCAGTTCATCACAGGGCTGACATATAGAGACAAACAATCACTCTCACATTCACACCTATGGGGAATTTAGATTAGCCCATTAACCTATGTCTTTGAATTGTGGGAGGAAGCCGGAGTACCCAGATAAAACCCACGCAGACACGGGGAGAACATGCAAACTCCACACAGAAAGGTCCCACCCGGGAATTGAATGCAGGAGGCACGGGTGCTAACCACTGCACCACCGTGTCGCCCGTATTGTAATTTGTGTTTTGTTTTGTTTTTTTCAGTGAAAATCCAGAATTTTCCTCCATTAAATTAGCTAATCATGTAGATGTTCCTAAAAGCTCAGATTACATTTAAGGGTTATTTGATCAAAAATAGGAGAAAACTGAAGAAAAAGTGACTTTTTCAGTAAAATTTGTCATTAATTGAACATAAACCCAGTGTGTCCATCCACCGTCATCGATCAAACGCCATAGGTTTTACTGGTGAATCAATGTTGTAGAAGATGGTGGTGTTTCCACGGTAACTAGCCTCCGAACGTCCAAATGGGTCATGTCTGATGACCATGAAAAGATGACAAACTGTATTTTACATCAATTATTGACATGTATTGATAGGAATAGTGGATGAACAGGTATGAAACAGTTTAGATCAGTAAATGCTTTTGGACGTTTGGGTCTTTATGGGTTAAACATCAGCTGTGTGAAGGATAGGAGATCTTTCAACAACAAACATACGTCTCAGAATTTTTTTTGCTTTAGCAGATTTGGAAATTCAGTTTTTCCTTGAACATAGAGGATTTTACTTATATTTGTAAAATCTTATTTTGACACCTTGTTAATACGTTGCTTCAGGATATCATTAGCCTCATAACATAATTCCCTAAGTCATACAGTATGTGGACAAAAGTATTGGGACATGTTGAATTCAGGTGTTTCTTTTCTAACAGGTCTGGGATACAAAACAACTGATAATTGTCATAATATTGTTCTATCTTGTGATAAATATCATTGCATTGGTTTAAATGATCATCTTTGCTTCCAAAATGCCTCAGAGATATTTGTTTTTCCATAATAATTTTCTACTGCAACAAACCATCTCCTTTCTTCACATCTCACTTAGGATGAAAAATCTCTCATTAAACTTATACTAATATTGAGTTTATAAACTATATGGACAAAAATACTGGGATACAACATGGCTGCAAGATGTCCTGTTCATGCCGATTTGACATATAAACATCAATATCAATAATAAGTATAGTATTTATCACAATATACAACTGTATTATGACATCTGCCATTATTGTTTTGTATCCCAGACCCCTGTTAGAGAAGAAACACCTAAAGTCAACGTGTCCCTATATTTTTGTCCATATAGTGTATGAGTTAGGTAATAATATTATGAGGCTAACTATATGTCAAACAAAGATAGAGAAAAAAAAAAGTACATATCCAGCTTCTTTTTACATCCGTTACACTAGATTGGTCTGTTTTCCTGCTCTAGGTGAATCTGAATCCGTTTTATTTACTGCTCAGTAAAGCCCATAGAAACTGAATATAAAGATAATATAATATTAAGAAAGAAATAGTAAAGATAATTGATAAATTCACAGAAAATGAAAATATATTAGATTTTCCAAGAGCATCTGTGTTTTACCCTTTAAAATATGATGCATTAGAGATTATCATTATGAAATATACAGCGTAACAATGCATATCCTTCTAATATATACAAGTCAAATCAGTGGAACAGACCATTGGATGAAGATAATTGACAGTAGTTAATGAAAATTATTTTTGTTCAATATTAATTTGCTGTAAATGCTTAACATTTTGTTGCATATACATGAAAATTATGTGAACACACGGAGGGAGGAATTTCATTGAACTGAAGAAAAACAAGAAGTAAAACAAACAAACAAACAAAAACTTTTTTACACCATATGTAAAGCAAACTAAGGTAGAGGAAAACTGAAATTTTCCTGACTTATTTTGAGAGAAGTTGAAATGGATTCATTATTCTGATTGGAAATGTTAGATACTTTACCAGAGGAAGATCTGATCTCTATTTTTCTGTGAATGCAATATTAGAATACAAAAATTAATGTGCCTCTTGCTTGGAAAATTAAAGTTTCTTGATTTGTTCTTGGAATTTTACCCCTACAGACAGAATGTCAAATCAAAAGCCAAAAGCAACCAGTTTCCACTACATTTGCCTTCAAACACATCATACCTTTGATTAACTAAAGCAGGGGTGTCAAACTCATATTAGTTCAGTTCCATATACAGCCTAATATGGTATAAAGTGGGCCGGACCAGTGAAATAATATGAATAATAGGATGATAACTTTTGAGTGAAACAAATTAAATTCTGTTATGAAAATTTTTATATCTATGAACTGTACTCAAATATAACATGAACAAATATGAACAACCTGAAAATTCTAAAGTATATAAAGTAAATTCTAAAGTAAAATAAGTGCAATATTAAAAATATTACACCTTAGTTTATCATTTATACATGTGAATCACAACTTAGAGATCATCGTGCATGTACAAATACACAAAACATTAAATAACAGGAAGAAACTCCAAATGTTTCAGGTTATTGACTTTTTATTAATGAAAGGCTAGTCTGTAAATGTAAACATTTTTGTGCAGTTTTACTTTTTTTTTTTTTTTACATTAAAACAGAGAAAATGAGTAGTTTTCATTATTTCTAGGTTATTATGATAATATTTTCTTGGTCTGAGCCACTTTAAATTGAATTGACTTAAAATTATTTTAACATCCTTGATTATTTATAGCTTTAGTGTAATTTTCGGATTTCATAAATTCAGCCCAGGGGCCGGATTGAACCCTTTCGGCCGCATGTTTGACACCTGTGAACTAAAGAGTCTGAAAACACCCTTTATCATTCACAAAAAAAGAAAAAAAAAAAAAAAAAAATTAATTCGATTGACATGAATGAAATAAAATGTTTGTGTTACTGCAATTGTTTACTACAGCCACCAGAGGGAGCCACTCATTTATCATACACAGAACTGCAGACAGGATGGATGTCACAGCTGAAGGATCTGTTTGGAATTAATGGAATCTAATTACCTGCACCTGGAATTTAGAGGATTTAAAGGAACATGCTCTTAATTTACCTGTATTTAACTTCATACTTCATGACTACTTCTTTGTCTTTTACTTATTAAACTTGACATTGATGGCTTGTAGCAAACCTGATGAATATATTCCACACTTTATCATTCTGCAGTGTATTCTTATTTTTTTTCTTTTACTTTTATGTAAAAAATTCAGTATGTATTTATGAGTAAGTATTTATGCAACCGTTTTATATTGTTGTTTGTCTCAGCCCGGATGCATTTAAAGATTTAAATGAAACTTTTTTGGTTAAATAAAGGTTTAATAATAGTAATGTAATTACTGTAATGTAATAGTAATGAAGGGCGACACGGTAGTGCAGTGGTTAGCACTCGTGCCTCACAACAAGAAGGACCCGGGTTCGATCCTTGGGACCTTTCTGTGTGGAGTTTGCATGTTCTCCTCGTGTCTGCGTGGGTTTTCTCCGGGTACTCCGGTTTC
>JAQQZY010000024.1:22430250-22440803 GCA_030068375.1 Ostorhinchus rueppellii | reverse complement strand
ATAGGCTCCATGCAACCCCCGTGACCCTAATGAGGATTAAGCGGGTATAGAAGATGAATGAATGAATGAATGAATGATCTCGAAAATAATAATCAAAACAATGTAAAGGAGTGTCGTTTTGCATGTGATTTATTTCACCTTGTAGTCTTTGCTGATCTTGTTCTCCATGCTGAGGATGCTTCTGGTCTTTTCCAGCTCCTGGATGGTTTCAGCGTGAGCTGCTCGGAGCTCTCTGATGGCGCTCTCTTTGTTACTCGCTCCCTCCTCCACCTCATTCAGGAAGGCCAGCTGTCCACTGCTCTGGGATTTACGTGTCTGAGGAAAAGGTTTTTGAATTTTAGTGGCAGAAGGAAAAGCACTATGACCGAGACTGTTGAGAGAGGCATCAGCTCATGAAGACATAAACCTTCTAAACATGAATTATTCAGGATTAAAGGAAATAAAACAATTGATTTCGTTATTTACAAGTAAAAACATATACCAGCAGGGTTCCTACACATTTGAAATGTCAAAATTTCATACTTTTTCCAGATGTGTCGGTGAAGGTTCTCATCCATCCATCCATCTCATTTTTCCAGATGTCTTTGTAAAAAAACAAAATTCCAACCAGTCTTTATATTTGGGATTTATGAGCGAATTGTCAGAGAATTTACATCTACCCATTATGAGATCTGCCAACGATCATACAAGGCATGTTGAACAGCTCGCTCATGAACAGTGTGTGGACGTCACCTGTCCGTCAAAGCAGCGGTGAAACATGACGACCCCTGAGCGGGTCTTAAAATGGGATGGACGAGGATAAGAGCAGAAGGCTGGGCATTCAGCTTGTCAATCTGCCCAAATGTTTTCTGGGACGTGTAGTCTACCGTATGTGCTCTCACACAAACATTTCAGATGCACTAGCAAGCGCCTTAAAAACAGAGATCGATCCATTTCTTTATTTTTAGATATTCATAATTTTATGTTTTAGAAAACAGAACAGTGGGAACAGTCTGAGAAACATGAATATTTTTTGATACATTTGTTTCCATTTTCCATACTTTTCCAGACCTGGAAACTTATAAAATCCAATGTCATACTTTCCATACTTGTGTAGGAACCCTGTACCAGACTCCTAAATAAACAACCATGAACACTGTACATTTTCAAACATTTTATTTTTCACCTACTTTAATGAGCAGCAGTGCCTCAGTGAGTTCAGCCATGTCATACTCATTCTCCTGTAAAGAACACAATACAAATCCAACATAAATGACACTGTCATAAAACACAATTCAAATATGTAGCTCTGGATTTAAAAATTATTTTTATTATGATTTTATTGTTAAAGTGACATTCTTTCATCCTCTCTTAGCTTTTAGATCCTAATTGGCCTCAACAAGTTAGATTTTTACTCACCTTGTAACTAAAGACTTTAAATGTACAACCTAGACTGAGATTTCAGGTGACAGTGAAATTCAATCATTACTCTTCAGTTTCCATGGTAAGAAAAACCATAGGCTGGGAAGCACATCCAATAATACAGACGTGTAGCCTCTTAACTTGTGGCAGATAAAGGAGCAGACAAACACAAAGTTTAGGATAAATCAAAAATGGATTAATAAATAGTTCATAATTATTTGACTTGTATTAAGGTGTGAGCATGTTTTGAGTCAGAAGTGTAAGCAGTGTGTGAAGTATATGTGTGACCATGACGTAAATGTTGAGCAAAAACAGAATGAACAGGATAACCTCTAATGATCAATTATAACAGATGTGCAATTTGTGTACATTTAAGACATGCAAAACTGTGTCCCCATTCTAAACACTGACACGGGATCCAAAAAGCATTTTCATGATATATTGCATTCCAGTGCACATAAATGCATTCATTATTCATTAATATTAACATATGCGCATGAATCTAGAATCGAATGAACTTACTTTGCTGTAAAACTTCAAGCGGTTATTTAGATCATCCGACTGCTGCTTTTGTTCAAGGAACTGAATATGAAGTTTTTTATTTTCTTCTGTCAGCTTCTCATTTGAATCTGAAGGAAAAAAACATCAAACAAGAAGAAAACTGGACTGTTATTTCCTTTGTCTCTACAATTTTTACTTAAAAAAAATAATACTATTTATATTCCATTTTGTAGCACTGAATTAGTCTTACTGTAAGAAAAACTGTTTTCATGTATTTTGTCAAGTTACAAATAACAGTGCCTCTGGCCATGTACAGAAAGAGTAAAATTACTGACTGATAAACACAGTATTAGTAAAATCTGTAGAACAACCTCTCTCAGCCTTGATTTTGTCAAGGATTTCATTTTTGTCCACTAGGTCAGCATTCAGTGCCGTCTCCAGCTGGGCAATCTGTAGTTTTAGCTGCTGTTCCTTAATGTGCCACTTCTGTTGCTGAGATACATCAAAAGCACTGGAAACACACAAATAAGACAAAGTGATGAGTCACATTTAAATCTGAATTCATCCTCATGTCATTAATAACTTAAAACATTCACAAAACATGCAGCACCTGTTCACCAGTTTCTCATTGTTCTCCTTCAGCAGGTCCCTCTCTTGCTCCAGTTCAATGATCTGCTCCTGCAACTGTGAAACAAAGATTTTAAAAATAGAGGAGTTGTGTCATTTGAGTGTCTCAGCATAATTTCATTCATAAATTATAACACATTTGAAAACCAATCATTAATATGAGTGTTGCTCCTTTGTTTCACATTGTGAAAAAAAAAGAAAAAGAAATGCACCAAATACAAATCACAACAAACACAGTGGGAATATTTTGTTTTCCTGTGGTCAGATGTTTCTGGAGTGGAAGGAAAAAGGTAAATACAGACGAAGGGTCCGTGCTCTACAAGAGCGCAGATTTCTGTGAGAAAAATTGCTATGCAAAACTAGAAAAGCCCTCAGAGAGCGCAGACCTCCACCAAGGCAGGCAGTGTTTGTACTTTCCTCCACTAGATAGGGTTGAATGTACAGGTGACCTCATGCCCTATCTCCCAATGATAAAGAAAGCTTTAAAAAATTCCTAGATCCAGACGGTGATCTGGATCACCACCAAAATCTAATCACCTCTAGGATCCCCCATTTCTGACAATCTCTGAAAACTTCATGAAAATCCGTCCATAACTTTTTGAGTTATCTTGCTAACAGACAAACAAACAAACAGACAAACCAACGCCGATGAAAACATAACCTCCTTGGCGGAGGTAATAATAACATGGAACAGTAACTAGCAGCGAGGTCCAACAGGTAGTTGGATTAGATTAAGTTAAGGTCATCTTCCCACTACAAACAAACTACTCCAGGTTTAATTTGGGACCAGACCCATCCCACCCTCATGTAAAGGTTACCTGGACAGTTGTTTGATCCACACAAGAGAAATTACTATGTTCACATCTATCATTCCCTATCTCACCAAGGGAAAGGTGAGCCACAGTCTGATTTAAAGTGACTAAAAAGGACGTGTAAAAAAACAAAACAAAACACTGCTGTATAATCACATAGCCCTGGTGTAGTGTCACTAACCTGTTCCATCTTTATGTTGGATAAGGCTGAACTCTGAAGCTTCTTTTCTAGATCCAGGTTCTTTAGCCGCTCATCTTTCAGCTCAGCTGACAGCTGGTCCACCTTCGCCATCGCTGCATCATGACTAGCCCTCAGTGTCTTTTGACTCTGAAATGAACAATTAAACATTTTATCAATTGCAGTGAGGATAAAACAGATAAAATAGTGAAAAATCTCATTAAAAAATGTGTATGAAATGAAGCACCGTGTACACAATGTGTAACATGTAGAAATGTGAAAAAAGTGAAATCTACTTCTCAAGGATACAAGTATTGATTTGTCAATACTTGATGCAATTTTTTTGGTTGTGAGTCAACTCCAGTCCAGGATTTCAGTGAGGAGAAAGAGAAACTGATAAAGCTTCTCACCTCTTGCAATTGCAGAAATCGACCTTCCAGCTCCAATATGGCATTAGACCTGTCAGCCAGCTGCTTCTGCAGTTTGATCATTGTCACGTTGCTGTTGACATGGGACCTAAAAGAGAACACAACACATGTTACTGTGAATGAAGCATGAAACACAGACATTTCATTTGTAGCTCAGATGCATGGTTACTGTTGCAACCTGCATCCTCTCTTGAACACAGCAAAGAGGTCCAACCAAGTGCAATCAATAGTTCTTACAGTGTGGTTCTAATTAAAGAGAACTGTGTACAAAACCTGTAAACATACAATATGTACTGTACTACCAGTTTTACCAGGCACACAGTGAAGTTACAAAAACAAAACTACTTGTTATGAAAAAAAAAAAACCCTAAAACAAAACAATTAATTATGTTTTGCTTCAATCACAAACTCAGTTTTCAACCGGATGAAGCTTGTAACATTTTGTTCCTTAAAGGAATAAAAGCGTGACTTGGACCCAGATAAGAGGTAGAAGATGGATGGACAGACTCAGATTCAGGAGTGCACCAGTCCTCTAAACATCAGATGCTCTGTCTTTACCTCATATTTGAGGTCTGTTGCTGCCGGACCTGCAGAAGTCTCTCTTCATATTGTTCCTCTTTCTTCCTAAGTTCATCTTGCAGTTGTTGTGACGCTCCCTCCAACTGCTCAATGTGGTTTTGCTGGGACTCAATTACATTTTCTCTGTTACAAAAACAATATACATTTTTCAGAAATATAAACTCTGGTAAAGTTCTTACAGGGAAAATATTTCCAAGGTTTCTAAAATGTACCACAAACAACCAAGAATAAGCCAATAGGTTATATTCAATGGAAACTCCATGGGAAAGGTGATTCTTACAGATTCCGTATCTCTGCCCTTGCCTCCTCTAGAAGACTGTGTCCATATCGAGGCAAGACGCCAGTCGGAGGCCTTCCAGCTCCCTCCAAACTCCGGGTACCTGCAGAAGAAGAGTTTGTTCAGATTGTACATAACAATTACTTTGTCACTGTCTTTACTACATGTAATACTAACACTGGAGAATACAAGGGAAGTCCTGACCGGCAATGAGGAAAATATTGTAAATAGTAATATAACTATAGGAATTAATACAGTATAGTATAATAATTTACACACTTAGTATGTTTGGAGCAAAGGTGGAACTCTTTTTAATAAAGTTCTATAAATGTTATTTTATGGTGAATTATGACTTTAGCATGCCATATCTGTGTAATATAAATTATAGAATATGTAACACACTTTTTGGGCGTGGTTGAGGAGATAACGCGTTGTCCCGCAGCTTCTTCAAGCCTGAGTTGACTCGTGAAGGGATGTGGCCATAAGGTGACGGTCTCCTGCTCTGTGAGTTGATAAGCTGCTGCTTAGCCACAATTAGCCGCTGTTTCAGTCCCTCATTCTCAGCCTGAAGTGCCCGGACCTTCTCCTGGAGTTCCTCAATCATCTCCTCCATCTCCACATCCCGCACCCTGGATATCGGCTGGGCACTCCCTGCTGCCAGCTGCTCCATCCGACCCCGATCCTTCACCAGCCGCATCAGCTTGGTGCCAAGTCTGAAAGGGATAAAAGAAACAAAGTCATTGTGAAGCTATAAGGGGATTCAATTTAAGATGTTATATGAAATGAATTATGAGCAACCACAGGTATTAAGGTACTTTGTATGGATTTACACTGAGAAAACCATAAAATTGTTTTCCCCAAGGTGTGCATCAGTATTTGATAGAACTGTAAATGGTGAAGATATTTGGCAATCTGTTGTGTATGTGCATCTCACTTCTTAATCTTGTCATCTTGTTTGTGAATATGTTGTTTAAGCTCCAGGGTCTCCTCATGAAGGCGCAGGAACCTGTCCTCCAGCTCATCTCTGGACATGCGTGAAATATCCTGTCGCGCCCGAGCATTTGGATAACCTGAGGGTTCTGTAAGCAATTACATTTAATATTCACAAAACATATATTTTCTGCTTTTTAAATATATTTTCTAATGCAGCTGGTCATAAATAAAATATAAAAAGTAAAATGTAAAAAGTAAGGAAAAGGTAGCGAGGAAAGTATGGAGCTGTGAGTTCACTCGTGTGAAAACAATGATTTGGACTCAGGATAAAAATGATCACTCATGCATTCCTTCATTTCAATTAACAGAAGACAGAGAAATAATGTCAAGGATATTCCTGTGAGAATATATGCTTTCATCATTGGGTAGTTTATGTGAAGGCAGAAAGCAACTCAGACCTGCTACAGCTTTGGAGAGGTTCACAGTGATGTCTCTGACAGGCATATCTGCTGCTGTCTCATCAAGTAAAGTGGACATATTCACTCTGAAAAAGAACAAAAAGACTCCTTTTACCAAAAATGATAATATTATCTAGTGCTAGTAAAGCGCTTAACCCCACTTTAAACTCTCATGACAATGAATTTCCGATGTCCGAATCAGTAAATACAAAGTTTGCTTATGTCTAGAACAAATCTGCATAAAAATAATTCAGAAGTATTGCCTCATCTTTACACTACATTATATAGCTATACAATGAAACTGTCTCAGACACTGGATTGTTTGAGTAGTTTCCAACGCTAAACGATGCTGTGAAAAAATATGAAGTTTCGCCAAAGTATGACTTTGTTTGTCTACATGATATGAGCCGAATTTCAGTGTGGGTTTTCATGATACTTTGGCATACTAACTCATTTGTTCGAGATGAAACATTATTGTTATTTCGAGCACTGAGTTAAACAATCTGCCTTAATTTCTGCACAGTCTGGTGTTTGACTTTACACTGATTTAAATACAGGAACATATAAAGTTGGCTTAACCAAATAAAAATATCGCATAAGCAATATTGTAAATATAAATGCATCAGCGACGGATAGAATAACTATTCTGTTTGCTTTATCAAATGGTGGATTGTTTTACCCAAACAAATTTCAAATTCGCGACTTTAGCTAGCTCTCTTCTGCACTCTTGAGGCAGCTAACGGGTTAGCTCAAGCTCTCAGAAATGAATATAACTACAGCAGTAGTATGTATATCCACGTATGCCAAGGAGTAATACTCAACAACGTTATGAATCGAAAGAGTATTTCTTACCTTTTTTATAACGCATTCATTCATATCAGAAGGGTGGTTGCTATTGCAAACAACAGTTCATGTCGTTATGAGTCAACTGCGCATGCGCAGGACCGACAGATTTTTGGTATATGTAGTTTATTGTAGAGTAGACGCTGAAGAACCAACTGTAACTTGCTTCTTATTTGTAAAAATGTTTTATTCTCCCCGGCAGGTTATGTATCCAATGCCACACTCATATTTCAAAGTTTGTCTTTTGGTGGTGTGTACTCTTTTTTTTGTGTACTCTTTTTTCCCCCCTTTTCCTGTCAAATTTTGGGTGTTTAAACTATGCATTTCAATGCACACTGACACATACTGATACTGACACATCCCTTGTGTAAATGTCTCAGATCTATCTCTGCTGCTTTCCATTATATTAGGCCCATGACAATGTTTCTGCTGGGACACTGGTTCAATTTTAACATTTTGTTGACTTTACATGTAGGCCTATTTATAAGGAACGTGGTGCTGAGATAGCTCACTAGTGTACATATTATCCAGAGAATATGACAGGCACGCTGTCAGATGTCTGCCTTTCATGAATTGGCAATGGATCTAATTTAGTAGCTTGAGATGAGTGTGGTAGCTGGACAGAATGAGTTCACTCTACATGTCAGGTTCCTGGATGGCAGCGCAGCGATCACTGAGCCGTGACAGTCTCCTATCACAGCTTGCTTCTTCAAGCCCTAACCTTTGACCCCTCCCCCTCTCTCTTTAGTAGGCAGCAGGGCTGAGCTGAGACTGGTATGGTGCAGCAAGTCTGCGATGGAGCAAAATGTGTCTGTCAGCAGAGGATTGTCAGAGAGTCAGCCTGTCGTTGAATTCTATGATGCCTGCCGACCTTTTGTTCAACAGGCCATGCCCACCTCTATGCAACAACTGTCAAGCGCATGATCAGATGAGCATGGAGGCCCTTCTTTTTTTTTTTTTTTTTTTTTTTTTTTTAACTTCATCTCATCCTCCTATTGTAATATAAGGAGATTTCCCCTCCAACATTGCCTGTCTTGACTTTTATTCAGTGTATTCAGATGAGTGTCACTGGGGGCAGCAGGTCAGATCCTGTTGCTGAGCAAAAGCGGGCAGTTCAGTCACATCAGGAGATGTCAAACAGTTTGAGAGGATATATAATGGAGACTATCTGAATATCCACCCTTATCATCCAATACACAGCAGAAAAAAAAATCACATATTATCTCCCCGCAAATCATAATCACCATCAAGTCATCCCATTCCAACTCACCTGGATCCCAAGTTCATGCCTTAAAACTTTTGTTCTTTACAAAACATACATATATTTCCCACAGAGCTTAATATCACTTTGGAGCTGAGTGAATTTCCCCCAAAAGAGGGATTATTTAACATTCATTGGTATTTGTTCTGCAAACATACAAAACTAAATGCTACTCTTTCATCACCATGTAGTAGTTTCTTAAAACTGGATTATTTTTGTACCTTTTACTAGTTGTAGTCCTATGTGTTACACTTTTTTGTACTATGTATTTTCAAGGATTTATCTGACTGATAGGTACAGAGGGTGTATTTCATTAGCCAAAGAGCATTATTGAGCAAAATTTCAAATCTTTAAAAATACAAAGATCATCAGTTAACAACTAATTTTATTAATAATAATTACTTTGAAAATACAGAAAGAACAAAGATCAAACCAAAACCCAGAACATGGAGCAGAACTATAGAATTTCTGAAAAGTCCTATGAAACTTAAAGTTCATTTCAATACGAGTGGGGTATCTATTCAATAACCCTTTCTTAATATTTGTATTTTTCTTTTAGTTTTGTGTGTCATCCTTTTCTAAAAGGTTCTCAGTATTTTTTTTAACATCAGGCTTTTAGCTAAAGCATCTAGTCATAAACTAATCCTGTCTGAAAAGGTGATGTACGTATCATCGGTGTTTGTCAGATTATGAGAAAAGGGATTTTCAGTGAATCCCAGAAGCCTCCCCATTGTGACACTAGGTGGCAGTTGGTTTACACAGACTGAGGAGCTAAATGCCTCTGCTGCAGCTGAGGAAATGAAGGCATTCTGCCTCTTCATCAGAATGAGAAAGAGCAAACCACAGATAAGCAATAACCACTCATAATCTTATCGTTGACATGTTAAAGAGACAGAGTTGGATAAAAATCACTGCCATGACCCTGAAAGTATTTGACCTCTGTAACCGCTACATAAGACCAATAAGATGGAGAGTAAAAAAACTGCAAATAATAATAATAATAATAATAATAATAATAATAATAATAATAATAATAATAATAATAATAATAATAATAATAAATAAACAATTTCAGATATTTGAATGAATTCATGCATGCACAGTAAAGGCTGATCATGGATAGATAATGAATGTTAAATGTCTTGCTGCTATCTTTTGTAATGTCACAAATGACCATTATTTTGTAAGTTTATAAGTCGGGATGTATGGGCTCAAACAGTTCATCATATTTCATACAAAAAATCTTACTTATTCCACAGTGTTTGATCAGTATATTTCACAGCACTACAATTGTAAACAAAATATAAATATTTTTGCAAATCTGTGATAATTATGGATGCATATTTTGTTTCCCTGTGAGCAACAATGCACAATAAATGGATCCCCTTTAGAAAAGATTTCCATGAGTTTTCATTAAACTGTTATGTTCAGTCCAAAGCAAAATGTGTTCTTATTTTCTGTTTTATAATGAACCGAAGAGGGTTGATTAAATGATCAACTCCCATTGAACAGAGAAGGAAGAGTGCCACCTACCAGCAGAAAGTCCATCATAGACCCACCCACACACTTTGATTGACAGATTCTGTGCAAACCACAGAGGGCCAAATATAAAGAAATGTAAAGATGACTGTAAAGACAAAAACGACAAACATCAAATGAAGTTTGAAAAGAAGAACTGTATATAAGAAATCATGAACAGTTTACTAATTATAGTCACGTCAAAATATCGCCGACAGACAAGCCAGTATGTTTTGTCGAGTCTCATATGGAAAGAATGCATTTTTTGCCAGTGAATGTGTAATCATATTTTACAGTTTGTCTATGGGTTTAACATATGACAAGTCTGGAGATCTGTTTCCTGCTGAGGTAGCATGACAAACAGGATGAATAATCATCAGGTTTACTCCTGTTTTTCCACATAATTATATTCTTTATCTTCATTTTTAATGCTTATTTCAATTCTTCCTGTATGCCCAGTGAATATTTAGAGCTCTTTTCTTCATGCAGTGTGAAAGAGAACACACAGAATACATAAATGTGATGCATTTAAACTGGGTAATACATTTTAAGTCATTTGGATTGTCTCACATTAATACCATGTGTCAGTGTGAATAAATGTGGCATTAACACAATGTGTTGTCAATTAATATCAACTGATGATAATGCTATTGAATATTAGACTGACTACATATACAGTGTTTTCTGTTTTGATATGAGATAAAACATGTAAACACACACACACACGCATATATATA
>JAQQZY010000024.1:22338837-22348958 GCA_030068375.1 Ostorhinchus rueppellii | reverse complement strand
CTCTGCAGGAGCCTGATAACGACCGTCAGGTGTGTTGGAAGAGGGAAACATCTAAAACATGCAGGATAGCGGCCCTCAAGGACCAGGATTGAGAACCACTGATCCAGTCCAATGTACAAAGTCCAGTGTCCTTGTCCGCCTGCTGACCCATTCACCCCCAGAGACGTCAAACATCTGTGGGAGTGTTTTGGGTGAGATAATTCTACGCATAGTGACACTTTGTATATGTTCAATTATTGATAGATTTGCTAAAAAAAATCACTTTTGGGTTAAAATCTGAGCGTTTATGAGCACCTCCATGATCAGTGAAATAAATGTATGAAAATACCAGATTTTTACTGGAAAAAGACAAAACAAAGAGGATAATATTACAATAAATAATGATAAATCACACAAGAATGATCAGATGTAAAGAAAAATACATCTGGGAATTGTCACAAAAGTAGCACGAGGTCTTTATGGGTTAAAGACTTTGTGAACCTTTCAAAGTGTGTTATATTTCCTGTAGAAGGAACTCCTTTACTAAAAAAAAGTAGGTTTGATTAAGACATATGTGATTGTTCATCTGAGGACAGAGCCAAAACAAAGTCATGAGTAAAGAGGGATCTGTGAGTCCTCGGCAGTGGCTGTTGTGCTCAGTGTGACTTTGAAAAGCTAATGGTTACAGCCTGTAACCGACTCTGGTCATTACAGACAGTTTAACTCCCACCTCCCCTCCACCTACCTCCGTGAAACACAGTTAGACTGCCACCGCTGCTTCTCCAAGAAACTAAATCTCCACTGCAGCGTGGAGGGCCCATGTCAACCAAACTTCATGTAACAGGATCTTCACTTTCCTCCAGTTATTTTGAGAGGGAGGGTTGTAAAAGTATTCTGGATGCAAACATTGTCTTATCTCCACCAGCCACTGATGTACTACTTTTCCCAGGAAACTCTTTTACATTTCAGAGGAGTTAAATATTGATGAGGGGGAGTTTTTGAGTCAAACGAGTACAGTTTGCAGCGTTTAGTGCAAAGATAATCCTTTATTTCATGTAGTTAAAATATACAATGTTTTCGTTTTGTTTTTGAACATGCAGTAGATGTTTAATCTGCTCCAAAGTCACAGGTAACAGTTTTAATGTAATAGTGTCAAAGGTCACTCTGTTGGAGCTCTATTTAGTCTCATTAGGGACTTTAGTTTAATGGAACTTGATGCCCCTTTCTGACAGTTTGTCTGTGGACAAACGATGAAGTTGTGGGTTTCATTTATTGTAGATCATTCATTTATCAGACAGGGGTAGTTGTTTGTTTACCTGCTTGACTAGTTTCAGCTGCTTCCTGTAGCCTTCGTCAGAAGCGTCACATGATGTTACTGTGACGTGTCTTATAGGCTGCTTAGGTGAGTTGGTCAGACAGCTGAAACTAGTCAAGCAGGTAAATAAACAACTACCCCTGTCTGATAAATGAATGATCTATAATATCTATAAGTGGAAGACAGTGTGAAACTATACCAGACTTGTGGGTTTCATGTCTGGAACACTGAGGTTCCAACCCTGTGAGATACATGTAACGTTCATGGGTCTGTGTTTTTACTGTGAAATTAAAATGGACTTAAGTGAAACATTATAGTCAAAAGTACATTACAGGCATATGGACCTTTTCCACTGCACATTTTCGTAACGGCTCTACTCGGCACGATTCGACTCGACCCCAATATGGTCCTTTTCCACTGGGGGTTGGACCTGGGACCCGTTACAATTTTTCATACCTGTTTCAGAGGTGGGTCTAGCTGTGCTGAGACGGCACTAAAATGTCACGTGAACAGAGGAAATGTTTCGTCAGAGGAATTGTTGTCATACGTGCGACGAAGCTCGGGGATGTGAAATAATCACCCCAGACAGACCCGTGTCTGTTTAGGCGTTTTCAGTAACAATAAACAACAGCAGCAGTACCATATCCAGTGCCTCCATCGTTGTTGTTTACTTTACTGACTGCGGTGTGACACTTTATTAGTCGACTGAAAACAACGGCACGGCTGTGTCCACTCCACCAACTCCACCCACTTCAACTAGTACTGACTAGTAACAACTGGCAGTGGAAACGCAACCGGGCCGGTTCAACAAGTGGGTAGAGTCGTGCTGAGCCGAAGTGTGCCAAGTAGACCCGAGTAGGGTTCGCAGTGGAAAAGCACCAATACATGTTTAATATGTGAGTGCTTCTCCTCAGTGTCTCACACTGTCTCCCATGATGCCTCTCTGAGGTTTATTACCAACTGTAAAGTGTCGACACCACTGTGAGTTGTACTCTCAGGTAGAATGGCGTGCTCTGGCCACCAGAGGATCAGCCATTGGTAGATGTTTATGGGTCAAAACACGGTATTCGGCCAGTAAGAAATCTGTTCCGAGGAAATGGTTAAAAGTAGAACCACCCACCACGGAAGAATGGATTGGAATTGTCTGTGACATATATGTTATGGAGAAGATAACTCATTCCCTCAGAGTTGAAAAAGAAGCATTTTATAAGACCTGGTCCAAATGGACTGAGTACGTAAACCCAATTAGATCTGATTCGATTGTATCAGCGCTTTGTGTGAACCGATCTGCTTTTATGTGAGGTTGTGATTGTATGAGGTGGTGAACTTCCTCTTATAGTTTTGTTATGTTATCATTTCAACTTAAATTAATGGTCTGTAAAAGAAAATTCTAGAAGGGCAACAACTTTATAATCATTGTATTTTTCTTTATCCATCGAACTTTATTTTTCTGAATGACAAAGGCTGTAATCAATGAATGCAATGGACATTTGCCTTTCTAATAAAAAAAACAATTACAAAAAACAAACAAACAAAAAAACACGGTATTCGAAATCTCTCTGACAGGACATTTTAGAAACAATTATACAGATTAGTGTTGCTAAATGACTCAGATTTTTACTTTTAAATTCACTTTTGCTTCAGTTGGACCATAAGGGATTGTCCAGAACAAGGAGCTACTTTATACTGAAATAAATGTTGGAATGACAGTCAATTAAAGTTTGCTCTCTGATGGGATATTACTGTGTTTTAACCTCTATATAGAAGGCAATACTTGGCCTCCTGCCTGTGTACATTTGTACATTAATAGAGAAGGAAAATTGTGATACTTATTCTCTCTACTTAATTAGTTTAGTTTATTAGTTGATTATGTCGTGGACAATTCCAATTAACTGTATCATTAACAATGAAAAGGGTAGCTTTAGCCAACATGGCTAGTATCCTGATAACATCAGGCACCTAAAATAAACAATATATTACCTTTACATTAATATATTTTATAAATGAGCATATATTGCTTTCTGTTCCATTTGCACATGTTTGTACAGACATGGTCAAAGGGCTTTTGTTTAGTCTGCACCTTATGCATGGAATCCACTACAGAGAAACTGGAAACTGAGCTCATTTCTTTGAGCACTTTTAAGTCCAAACTGACTTCTTGAGTCCGACGCCATAACTTGCAGTTGTTTTTTTTAATCTGCTTGTAAAGTCCTTTTTAGTAACTGCTTATTGTCTAATGTGTGTTACGTGTATTGTAATTGTGTAATCCTGTAACTGTCTGCTGTATTTGCTGCTGCCTATTTTAGCTGAGACTCCCTTGTAAAAGAGATTCTTAATCTCAACAGAATTTTTCCTGGTTAAATAAAAGCTAAATAAAAAATAAAAATGGTATCAGATGACTGAAACATCCCACATCTGGCCTCATTTGACTTATTTAGTGTTGATCCAGGGTTTTGCAAAATTGCAAAGTGGTAACATTTTACAAACATTTCACATTTTCACAAATTACATAAATGTTATTATCTGTTTTTCACTTTCCAAAGATAAAACAAAAAATGGACACCCCTTTTCTATTTAATGCTTTATTTTAACTAAAGGGGAAGCCTTGTGGTCACATATTCATATCATTAACCAAGCAGTGCAAATAAGTGCTTTAAAAACATCATAGCAGATAGAATTCACTGAGAGTATTGATGCAGAAGTGGATAAAATGATACGACTGGTTAACTGAGACAATAACTGAGTGTGCGTTTGATTGGCAGGTTGGATAATCTCCGCCGCTGCTGCTACTGTGACTCTGCAAGAATGAAACAATAAGGCAGATATGTATTTTTTGTGGCTCAGTGTGGCTTCGACCTCCTCAGTGGCCATATGGAAACATCTTTTGTGCGCGGGCAGAGTGTCTAGAGACGGTGACCCTGAAGACCATATGTGTCGGCGGTGAATTGTCCGCCCTGACTGCGAGCATATGGCTGTCTGTAGTTTCAGGGGGATCAAACTGAAGTCTGGGGAGTTGATCATGAATCGCCCCATTGGCTTAAAGCTTGGGTGTGCCTCATTAGCAGCAATATGAACTCCCCTACTCTGCTCGTCCTCTGTAGGCGTGGTGGACGGGCTGCAGGGCGGAGGTGTGTGTGTGTGTTGTTTTTTTGGGGGGGGTGGGGGGGTCGGGTTTGGACTGGACTTGTCAATCTGGGCGTATGGGTGGGTCTTTTGTCTGGCAGAGGCGATTTGCATCACTGCTTTCTTCGCCTCTCAAAAAGTCTGTGAGGCATGCAGAAGAAGAATCCCTTGCTGTTTTATTCTGAACATGAGAATATAAATTGAATAAATAAAAAAATGACACTCCCACATAACTACGATGTAAGGAACCTAACACCAGAGGAACTGTTTTTTTTTTTGTTTTTTTAATGTTGTTTTGTATGTACTCTGTTTATGACAATATAAAATTAATGGAAATGTAAAGTGACAGAAGTATGGTATGTTTGTTCAAATAAAGTACTTTTATTAGTGATGGGAGTATGGATACCATGGTGTCAATACAGTATATCGATACCCGTACATCACTAATTTTGGTATCGACTACTCCATTACAGTATCAGCTACTAATTAATAAATGCGAAATAAAAGTGTGTGTGTCAATTCTAGATATTTTTAACTGACTTAACACCAGTGTTTTGTGCTGAAACACGCCCCCAGCCCACAGCATATTGAACTGGTCCATCAGTCACATGACCAGAAGAGCTGTGAGTTGTGTGTGTTTACCCTGTTAGCAACAACACAGCACGGCATGAACAGGTGAATTTGAAAAAACTGACAAATGGCCAACAAAAAGGAGTGTTGTATGGATATTTTTTTCACCAGATGATAAAACTTCAGCCAAGTACAAACTAGAGAAGCACTCAGAGAACGCAGACCTCCGCCAAGGTAGTGTTTGATCTTCACCAAAATCTAATCGATGGGTCCTTGTATCATTCCCAAGCTATCCTGAAAATTTCATCGAAATCCGTCCGTAACTTTTTGAGTTATTTTGTACACAGACAGACAGACAGACAGACAGACAGACAAACAGATAAACACCTGCAAAAACATAACCTCCTTGGCGGAGGTAATTATGTATGTATTCGTTTAACTTTTGTGTTTTGAACCGTGCACATTAAAGTTGTTAGCTGGCCAGTATTTGATGGCATTTGTTTTTAGGACAACTAATAATATGATTGAGAAAGAAAAAAAAAAAAAACACCAATAAGAAATTACCAGTAATTGGTATCGAATATTTTATGCAAAAAGTAATCAGTATCGTATCAAAACTTAAAAGTGTGGTATCGCCCATCACTAACTTTTATGTTTAAAACATTATGTAGCATTATAATATTGATAAATGTAAACACATTTACTATATAATCTAAAATACAATTCATGATTTTTGTCCAACTTTTGCTCATTTTCACATTATTTCTTAGTAATAAAAACAAGCTTTTTGTGAATTGTTTTGTCTTTTTCTTTTTGAGCCAAACAATGTAAGGTGGACTCACTATAAATGTTGATCAAGGAGAGAATGATGTGCTGATGTCCATGAATGGAGGCAAGATGGAGGGCTGTGTAACCCTGCAAACAAGAAAAGGCATCAGGACATCAAGGAAAATGACATTTCACACTAAATTCCTGCAGATCTTCATTCACTACAGATAGGATTATGTAACAGCAGCAGGAATAGCAGACATCAAAAGCAGGAAACAGAAGTCGGTTTCAGCTCTAAAAACATGTTGCTTGATAATAATCAGTAAGTTACAGCAGTGATAGAGTGTGTGATCCAGCATGTGGTGGAAGCATGATTGTAAGCATTAAGAATGATTTTTCTCATGATTCATTTTTTAATGAATTTTATGATTTTAATGTCTATTTTAATTCAAGTTTTTGTTCTTTTGTGATTTTTATGTTTTCATATTTTATTTATATTTTAACTTTCTCTTCTTATGCCTCTCTTCTATGTTTTATGCTTTTCTATGCTGTGGCTCAGGTGGGAGAGCGTGTCGTCCAATATCCGGAAGTTTGGGGGTTCGAATCCCGGTCTCTCCAAGTCAGTCCGTTGTGTCCGAGGGCAAGACACTTCACCCTCCTTGCCTCACACTGGTGTATGAATGCGTGTGCATGTTCAGAGGGGTGGTAGGCGCGAAATGGCAGCCACGCTTCTGTCAGTCTGCCCCAGGACAGCTGTGGCTACAAATGTAGTTTACCACCACCAGAGGGAGAATGTGAGAGTGAATGAATATTGGATCAATAATGTAAAGCGCTTTGAGAAGGTGACTTGTAAAGCGCAATAAAAATCTAATCCATCATTATTTATTATTATTAAAGCACTTTGAATTGTCCTGTACATGAAATGTGCTATACCAATAAACTTGCCTTGGCTTAAAGATATCTTTCCAACAGGATGAAGGATCATCATGACAGAGTTTTTGCTTCTACTGCCTCGATCCAGTATTTCAACCCTTTCAAACCCAATTCATAAGCATCAAGAATGATTTTTTTTTTTTTTTGATGATTCATTTTATTTAATGACAGCCCAATATTTATGGGTCGTAGGCCGTACTTACACCAAGTTATTCCATTCAGTGTTTAACCCATAAAGACCCAAACATCCACTGTTGAGGAAAAATATCAACTGATCTAAACTGTTTAACGACCTGAACAAAAGACTCTACATGATACGTATATGTGTTGTACTTTGTTTTGTTTTTTTGTCTTTTTAACTTTTAACAATTGTAGGTGCAGCTTCTTAAAAATCTGTTTTGTGTCCATTTCTTGAGCTAAAGTCACTGACGCGAGACTTCTCGAAAGTTTGAACTGTTTACTGTAAAAAATGATTCACATTACAAAAATAACACTAGAAAAGTACTCGGAGAGCACAGACCTCCGCCAAGGCACTGTTTGTCCTTTTTTTCTTTTAAAGGTAGCATTTGTTTTTCCTTCACTTGATGGCGCTGAATGACCTCATAATCAGCTCTGTGCTGCCATGCGCCTATCTCGCAATGATAAAGAATCTTTTTTAAACATTCCTGGATCCAGACAGTGATCCAGATCACCTCCAAAATTTAATCACCTCTTCCTTAACCCAGAGCGGAAATATCCTGAAAATGTCATCAAAATCCGTCTATAACGTTTTGAGTTATGTTGCTAACAAACAAACAAACAAACAAACAAACAAACAAACAAACAAACAAACAAACAAACAAACAAACAAACAAACAAACACAGATGAAAACATAACCTCCTTGGCGGAGGCAATTACAAAAAAATAAAGAAATTTCCATCTATTACAAGCGATCACTGAAAGCCATGTAATCACAGTCAAAGACTGTTGCACTCTGACCCCCCTACTGGCTGATACATATTACTGCTTTTACCAGAATAATCCAATATAGATGTTAATAATTAAACAACATTAAACTCAAGATCAACGTTACAACTTAGATAACAGTTATTTCTTTCAAATATTCAAATTAAGCATTGTACTTAAAATTAAAATCTTTTCCACTTATTTACATTATGGCTCTAACAACAATATCACTGATGAAAAAATAAACAAGATGGTTCATCATGGGGAGGATAGAATTATATAAACACAACTGAAATGATAGATATAATGGATAACAATACTTTAACAAGGCCTAGGGCTCCTTTAAGTTACAGTGAAGTTACAGACGTACAAAGGTTCAAACATAGTCAGTGTTTAATACCTGCTGATCCACTTATCCTGCCAATCCATGTAAATAACTGGTGTAAAATACAGTTTTTCATCTTTTCATAGTCATCAGATATGACCCACTTGAGCGTTCAGAGGCTCCATGGTGAATGTGAAAACACTGTTATCTTCTACAACATTGATTCACCTGTAAAACTAATGAAGTTGGATCAATGACACTGGATGGACACACTTGTTTTTGTTTAGTTAATGATATAATTTGTTGAAAAAGTCACTCTATCTTCATTTTCTTCAGTTTCTAATATAAAAAGACTCAACTTTAATCTGAGCTTGTATGAACATCTACATGATCCATCCATTCATCTTCTGAACCGGTTTTATCCTCACTAGGGTCACGGGGGTCGCATGGAGCCTATCCCAGCTACTTAAGGACAAAGACTGGGTACACCCTGGACAAGTTGCCAGTTAATCACAGGGCTGACATATAGAAAAACAATCACTGTCACATTCACACCTATGGGTAATTTAGAATAACCTGTCAGTGCTTGTCTTTGGATGGTGGGAGGAAGTTGGAATACCCAGAGAGAACCCTCACAGACAAGGGGAGAACATGCAAACTCCACACAGAAAGGTCCAACCGACTGGTGTTGGAATCAAACCTAGGACCTTCTTGCTGTGAGGTATGAGTGCTATCCACTGCAACACCGTTACATCTGCCTGAAGTTAACTAGAGAAGCACTCGGACCTCCGCCAATGCAGTGTTTGTACTTTCATGCACTAGATGGATCACCACCAATAATCTAATCATCTGTAGGATACCCCATTTCTGACAGTCTGAAAATTTCATGAAAATCCGTCCATAACTTTTTGAGTTATCTTGCTAACAGACAAATGGACAAACCAACGCCGATGAAAACATAACCTCCTTGGCGGAGGTAATTATAAGAAAATGCGTGATTTTCACTGAAAAAACACACACTACAGAAGATAACAGTACAATCAATGGTGACAAATGACTTAATAAAAGGTTAAATGCAGAGAAAAATTCATTTGGGAACTGACACAGAAGTCACATGGGTCTTTATGGGTTAAAATATAACTTGAAATTTTGAATTCTGTTTCAAACTACCAGTCACGTACCCACGGTAACGTAGCAGATGGTAAGTACTTCTACTCTTTGACCGGAACCTGTTTAAGTTTTATACCTGTCTTATGTCCTCCACTGCATTTGTTTTTCAGCTGTAGTTTCTTTTCAGACTATAGTTTTCAGCCTTTTCCTGTCCAGTGTAACCCACAAATCACCAAATGTGTGAAAAACGGAGGGACGAACTATTGTGTATTGTGTTGAGTTTTCAAGGTTCAAGGTTCAAGGTTTTCATTATTTGTCTCCGTGGGGAAAGATATTTGGTTCAGAGCAGGAACCAGCTGCATCCATAAATACAACACATACACAACCCAACACAATACCACAGTCTCTCCAATACATATAGTGCTGTGCATAAATCACTCAATGCAACATCTAATATACGACATATACTGTAGTTCTTATAGTGCATTACTGTTTTTAGTTTATGCCTCCATCTCATATTGGCCATTAAAAAGTCCCTTCGCATAATACTTGCTTTTCAGTGTAAATAACAGTGGGCAGCCTCTAAAGTTCTCAGTGAACATGCATTCAAAAGCAAAAGTGAGTTGGAGGGTTTTTTTGTTGTTTTTTTCCCCAGTTTACTACTACAGTTGATTATTAGTATTAATGGGTGAATGTGAAGCTCTGTAAAGCACTTTGGGCACCAAGAAGGTGTAGAAAATATGCTATATAAGTGCAGTCCATTTACCATTTGCGCCTCGATGCTCTCCTATCTCTTGTTTTGGAGAAGGGAGGGTGCCATTTATAACTAGCATTTTTTTTAATGGTACAGTGGTACCTCTACTTACGAAATTAATCCGTTCCAGAAGTATTCTCGGAGGTAGAAAATTTCGTTAGTAGAGACGTGTTTTCCATGTAAATGCCCTAATCCGTTCCAAGCCCCCCCCCCCAAATTTCGCTTTTATTTTGAAGCTAGATGGATGTTCTGGGTCAATAGAGGACTTCCGGGTTACACAATATGTTGTCATGAAGCA
>JAQQZY010000024.1:22255539-22270728 GCA_030068375.1 Ostorhinchus rueppellii | reverse complement strand
GGATGGATGGATGGATGGATGGATGGATGGATGGATGGATGGATGGATGGATGGATGGATGGATGGATGGATTTTGTTGTGTGACCACCTGAAAACAAATACTGTGAGTTTTCTTATTTGGTTCATTTGTGCACAGTGTGTACAGAGATTATGTGTAGACACCTTAAATGTTACATATATTCTTTAAATGCATACAACTTTAGTGCCTATTGCTGGTATTGAACCAATCAGAAACCTATTTTCCAATATATTTTATATTTTAAGGGATTTACAGTAAATTAGACACCATCCACACTTCAAGATAATCTAAATCACTGTAGATTTTTCAAAGTAATCTCCACATAAATCTTTACACTGTGTTACATTTCATCTGAGAGTTTAATACTGTTTGACAGGGAATGTATTGAATGGAAGGTGATGCTGCCAGAAACAAACTAAATATCTATATCAGCAAAATGCTGTTTTATTAAAAAAAAAAAAAAAAAAAGCTATAATAGTGACAAAAAAGAAGTTTATAGTGTTACATGTAAACAAATACAGAAGGATTTGTACATACATGCACTTGGATACAAATGAAATCAGCATATTTTAATCTGTGTATAAAGTGAATATTGTTTCCGTGTGTGCTGTGTTATTCCTTCGAGACTTTAAGAAAATCTTTGACTGAGAAGATGATGTTTTCTCGGAAGTCTGCATGAATTAAATAACGTTCTCCATTTTAAGACACACAGCCTGTTTCTGTGTTTTGAAGCAGCAGACTCTCATCTTCTGTTATGATGACCGAAGGCAGCTGTTGTGTGTGACCTGTACTTTACTGATTTTATTTAGTTTTTATATTCAGCAGCATCAGTCAGAATTAGGGCTCAAGCATCATTTGATTCAGGACAACATCAAAATTCACCTGGTTGATTTGGCTTGAACGCATTTGCGATGAATTCTCTGAAAGTGTAACGAAGACGTGTGTTACCACTGACAGGTGATAACTCACATTTTACCTGACCTTTTAAAGAATATGAGTAGAATAAATAACTCATTTTAACCACAGATGATGTTCCCTGTCTATGGCTGCAAAGGTCCAGAAACTGATCAGTTAGTTGATCAGGTGATGCTAATACTAGTGGTGGATACTGACTAAGGACATTTATTCAAGCACAGTACAAAAAAACATGACTTATTATACGATACAGTACTTTACCAGTAATCAGTAGCTTGGAGACTGTCTAAACTTACCTCTGCATTGAGGAGCTTTGACATTAACATGCTCTTATATGTATTGATAAGTGATTAAAACAGAACAATGTAATACTCTCTATTGATATAACACGTTGTATGGTAAATATTCTTACTTATGATGATCCAGGACTTTTATCTGTTACAGTAGTCTACTTTTTATTTTTTAAAGAAATAATCTGCCTCAGAGATTAAATATGCTAAATCCTGACACAGGTAAAAATAGTGCAGGTTAGTTCATGGTTTCAATGTATTTGATAATTATTACACATACAGTATATAGGTAGATAATATTAGTTTATGCACAGAGTAGAATTATAAATCTTTCACTTGAAAGAACCTGTGAAGTGAATGTACTAATGCACAGACAGTGTTTTGAAGTAGATCTAATAGTTCTGAGATGAACATTCCTTTTGAATGAAACCTGTTCTATCATTAATTCTCAGCATTTCACAGTATTACCTTGGAATTTCCCCTTGTGGGACTAATAAAGGCATATCTTATCTCACCTGAAACTGCATTGTATAAGCTTGAGTCAACCAACATTTTTGAGTTAACTTTTCTTTATTAGTCACTAATTTTATTCTGGAGGCATTTTACTTGCAGACCAGTGTAATATCTGCTTTAACTAAAATGTTTGATCCCTCTTACACATCTATAATCAGAATTAACTTTATTAGCCAAGTATCTGAACATATACAATGAATTTGGCTTTGGTTTTTGCATTGCTCATGGTGTACAGTTCTGACATGAACCAGACAACATGTGGACCTACTGGAGAAGTAAAACAGACAAACAGTCCACTGGAGACAAACACAACAATGGGTGGAGCGTTACAGTAAATTTACAATATAATATGTACAGAGTGTAAATTGGAGTTTTTATACAGAGAGCGAATGTATGGGTCTGATCTATTAAAAATAAGTTTATGTGTGTATTATTTACAGTGGGTTTTTACATTTTAATATGTAGAAAAAGTGTGAATAGAAGTATATGTTTATGTATATATATATAAATTATTGTAGCGCAAATACAGTTTTTTACATCGTCCAAATTAGACAGTTTTATAAAGTTTGTGAGTTGGTGAATTGAAGCAGGAGGGTGGATCTGTAACAGCTGAGATAATATGAAAAGTCATTAAAGATATAAAGTTAGTTGCTGACATTTACTGCACACTAATGAATCCTATATGTGTGCATCATGATAGTGTTATTAATCATTACTAGATGTTTATTATGTTCCTACTGATGCTAAACAGATGGAGTGATGGTGTGGATGAGGGTGAGAGGACGCGCGGAGAGAAGTGGTGTATGGGGTTGAATGTGGTGTGTGTTTATGGGAGGTGGAGCTGACAGACACACACTGTCTCTCTCTCTCTCTCTCTCTCTCTCTCTCTCTCTCTCTCTCTCTCTCTCTCTCTCTCTCTCTCCTCTGCTGTCTCTCTCTCTCTCTCCTCAGTCTGCCTCCGGGTTCAGCAGAGACCGGCTCAGCAGCAGTGGGAGTGAAAACTTGAGTCTCTCAGTAGAAACAGTACAAACTAAAGCACGGACAGCCACCTGCGATGCTCCTGGATGTTCCGTCAGCTCTTCTGAACCTCCTCATCCTCTTCTTCCTCTTCTTCTCTGTCTCCTGCTGTCCCGGGGAAACACGCGCTTTCGCTTTCCGATGTGAGTTCACCCGTGCGTAATAGTCCGGGTCCGTGCGCGCCGTCATGGCTTATCCTCAGGGTTTCCTCTTCCAGCCGTCCGTGTCCCTGGCTCTGCACTCCTGTCCGTCCTTCAGCTCCGGGGTCATCTTAGGACCGAGGACGGAGGAGCTCGGCCGTTCCTCTTCGGGCTCTGCCTTCGCTCCGTACTCGGGATCAGCGACCTCTCCCGGATTCAACTCCCACCTCCCGTACGGCGGGGAGCCCCGGGCTGCGGCGACCCTCAACTCTTTTGTGGTGAGTGTCCGCGTACGGAGCCCCTCCGTGCACCTGCTCCTGGGGGGTTAAGTTAAGGATTTTTGCGCTTTGGTTGAAGAAAGTCTCACTTCTCGCGCGTAATAACGCACAGAGTGAAAAAGTCAAGCGTCTGTTCTGTAAGTGTTAGAAAGTTGTTTTGAAGACCAAGTAGGTATGATGTGGAGGATGTTAAATCGTTATTGTGACAAACAACAGTTTTGGGGCAAATAAACCCAGTATGGATCCACTTGAAGTTCCCCCATGAGCTGATTTGCTGAACTAGACTGAATTATTTACGGCACAAAACTAGGAGGAATATCTTTAAATTCATTATTTATTGTACATTTTCACTTCAAAAATCAGAAAGAATGAAAATGTGATATCATATAAGCACAAGTGCACTAAAACAAGCAGTAACTGGTTATAAATGTGTTTAAATCTTCTGTCAAATTAAATGTAGGACCCTCAAGAAGCTTTTAGCGGCTGCATTAAGCCCAAACATAAACCCAGGGCTGCAGCTGCTTTCCATAAGATTATCTTTTTTCATCCTGAATAATTTATTAGTTTCATTTATGGTTTTATTTATCTTGAATATGAACAATGGTGTAATTTTTGCATGAATTTAATATCTGTCACTAAGAAAGTATATTTGGTGGGAAGTCTCAGACTGAATATTTATTATACACTTGAATAATTTCAACTCTTCAACATCATAAAGCAGCACAAAACTAAAGTGTGTTTACATGCTCTGTTGTTGATGTGTACATAAGACACAGTGCATGATACAGTTACATTCTTAAAACACCATAATGTGAACTAGAGGATTATTTTTTCATGCACAAATTGAGTTCTGCCTGCAGGGTTAAATTTTGTTTGTGTGTTTGCAATTTAATCCTTATTTAACTTTGGTTAGTCCCATTAAGATTAGGAATCTCCTTTTCAGAGAGAACTGCCAAGACAGCTGCTGCACTACTAACATGAAAGGTGCACAAAGATAACACACACAGACACACACAGTCATAATGAAGGGCAGATAGATAAATTCACAAAAAAGTAAGACAAACTTTAAAAGTAAAGGAAAACATTACAATTGAAAACACAAAAAGAAACATCATTTTATCATTTTAACACAACTGTGTGTATTTATTGTCATTTATGGTTTAATCTTCCAGAGCCCTGGATATGACCCGTCCTCCAGCATCACCGGCTCCTTAGATTATCACCCGTTTGGGGCGCTGGGGCCTTATCCATACGGAGACCCCGCCTACAGGAAAAATGCCACGCGGGACGCCACAGCCACGCTGAAGGCCTGGCTGAATGAGCACCGCAAGAACCCGTACCCCACCAAGGGGGAGAAGATCATGCTGGCCATCATCACCAAGATGACGCTGACGCAGGTGTCCACCTGGTTCGCCAACGCCCGCAGGAGGCTGAAGAAGGAGAATAAGATGACCTGGACCCCACGGAACAGGAGCGAGGACGAGGAGGAGGAGGACAACATCGACCTGGAGAGGAACGACGAGGACGAGGAGCCGATGAAGCTGAATAATGAAGCAGAGTCAAAGAATGAGACTGGTGAGTGGGAGAGCTGTTGTTGTCCAGAGTTATGAAGATCCTTTAAAAAGACTGCAGAGCTCATGGCCTTAAACCGAGTCTGTAGCATATTCCATTAGATTATTTAATCATTTGTCTGTCAACATTATTATTATAATGTGAATGAATGTGACAGATTATACTGAGGCATAAAGTACAAACTGAACCCTGGACACACTCCTGATTTAGGACATTTACTGTGGAAATATAAACCATTTCCAACTAAATATATCAAAAAAACAAAGAGATGTGATGGGTTTTTTTTTTTTGGTTCTGCAATAACGAGTGAACATCAGTCAACACAATGATCATTCGAGCTTATTGATCATCTCTTACATTCTCTAACTCCAGTTCTTCAGTCTGAATATTATTTATTTGTCTTTCAAACTGTGGACTGAACAGGACATGGAGTTTGTCATCTTGGGCTTTGACAAACACAGATCAGCATTTTTCACTATTTTCTAACTTTCTATAGCGCATAAATTATGATTGCTTAATTGACATTCAAATCAGTGAATAAAACTTTATTTACAGCTCCATAGTAGAACAGAACACAGCAGCTTCATGAAGCAATCTATTGAGTTTAAGAATAGAACTGTATGATTATTACTGACTATTTAGACAATAAATAGATATACTAAACACTAGGAATGCAAGAAAATACCAGTACCAGTAATATGAAGTTTTGTGATGCTGTATTGAGTCTTTTTTATTCAGATGAAAGTATGTCATAATCCCAGTATCTGATTCTCTCCTGTTGAATGCATGTTTTCTTTGCACCGGCTTCGTTTGCGGTTGCTTCCAGATTGTTTGGTGGAGATGCAGCCTCTCTGCTCATGTCTCTTTGACTTCAACATGTTCCTAATCTCCCTCTGACCTGATCTCCTCTGCTGTGTCTAGCTGGCCACCGTCCAGCCTCAGTGGGAAACCCTTGTGGGATGATTTACAGAGACGACACCGGCAGCAGCAACGACACAGATCGGGGCTTAACTGATCCAGACTTTAAAGACTCTGGGGACAGAAGGCTGCCCCACATCCCAGGCCCCACCTCCACGGGGGCCCCTCCCCAAAACGCACCACCACCACCACCACCACACGGGAGAGTTTCAGAAGCAGAAACGAGTCCAGCTTCTAAGGATCACGCCGGTGACTCTGCCATCCACAGTCCGAACCCGGCCCCTAAACCCAAACTGTGGTCCCTCGCTGAGATCGCCACCTCATCGGACAAAAGTAAAGGATCTAGTGACTCTTCTCAGAGCTCAGGGGTGGGACAGCAGCTCACAGCCCACCCTACGTCCACACACCGGACACCGTTCCCCCACGGGACAGCCCTGCCCAGACACATTTACTACACCTCCCCCTTCATCCCCGGCTACTCCAACTACGGCACTTTGGGACCCCTGCATGGCAGCCCCGGCTCAAACTTGGCCTCTGCGACACATTTAAATGGATTACATCAGACTATGCTGCAGAGAGCCGAGGCCTTGGCCAGAGACTGCAAACTACGAACCCAGAGCCAGGTGGACATGTGCAAAGACCTTCATGAACTCAAGAAAGGCATGACGAACGTGTAGGCCTGTCTGAGCGCAAATGGACTTTTATTTATTGGGGCCGAACAGTATTTGTGACATTCTTCCTTCAAATGTCCTGGATATCAAAGATTAAAATGGACAAAGGCCCTGCAGAGGCCACTGACTTTTATTTAGAAACACAAATATTGGATTTTAGACTGCGTTTTTCTATGTTGGTAAGATGTAATCTTTGTAGTGCGTTTCTGCACAGACCATGAAGTATCATTAAAAGCTAGTTTTATTAATATGGAACTGACCGCCTTGGATTTTTACAAATATTTGCAATTTCTTCAACTAAATTTAGATTACTTTGTGTGTCATCATTTATTTTTTGCCTTTTTGAGCACATAGTTTAAAATTATAAAATTATTTTTTAACCCTTTACAACAAACATCTTCACTTTGAAAAACCCCTTTAGATGGACTCCAACCACCTTAAATTAATCCTAAACAGCTCATAAAAGTAATGTGAGAATAGTTCTCCCGCTTAATTAAATTGATTAGTTAAAGACTGTAAATGTACAAGCTTTTATAGTCATGTTTATTCAATTTTGTGAAAAAAAAAGCATAACCCAATAATGTATTTTTTCACCTAAAAACACAATATAGGACTTTTTTTTTTTACCTGTTGAACTTATGAGAGGACATTTTTAAGGTGATGCTGCTTTTCCATGTCACTATTCTGATGCTTTTTTAATTGAAACATATCACTGAATCAGATTTCTTTCCAATATCAGCGCTTACTTTCACCCTCAGACTCTTTCTTTTGTAAACTTTTTTTTCCGTTCTTCAGTTCATGATGCTCTCGCATTTTTATGTAGATCTGCACTTTTTCTTCTGCCTAATCACGTCTTTTGTCATTTTTGAGTTTCTATTGTTAAAATTGAAAACAACAATATCAACCAAAGCAAATTACTGACGTTCTGCATTTAGTCAAATGATGTTACAGTGGCTCTTTTACTCCGTTAAAGTGATAAAAAGACATTTTACAGATTAGTGAGGTTGGGTTTTAAATATTTTACAAACTCAGGTGATGCTTTTCTAATAATCTCAGCACCAAAGTCTCCGATGTCAACTCGTCTGTCTTCGATTTATGAAGCTCTTCGCTGAGTTCCTTCATATAAATCAGGGGTTTTTGTTCTGCTTCATCAAGTCAAGTCAGTTTTTGTTTAGAACTCCATATCACAAATCATAAATTCACCTCAAGGGGCTGTAAAATCTGTACAACACCATCTGTCTGCCAGGAAACCCTGCGCCCCCAAAACCCCTTTGACAGTGTTTAATCTACTAATGCTTGTTTTACTTAAACTGACGAAGACATTTTGCAGAATGTTCAGGCTGGTTTAGGTTCTGCCTACTCTGTTTTTATACCTAAACTGGTGCTTTTCTAATCATTTCAATGTCCTAAATCAAAAAGAAATTAAGAAGAAAAAACCCGTCGCTCACCTTTCTTCAGGCTCTTTATCTAAATCTATATTTCTGGGGGGTTTTTTAACACATTTTTAAAAATTAGGACTGCGAATCCTGCGGCAAATCAAATCTACAACATATTTCACATTCACATGATTAATTTTCTAACAACAGGAATGTCTACCTTTCTGCCAAACACCAACCACAGAGTGAGCAGCAGGCCCACAGGCCCTTTAATACCATCACCATGTCATCAAGCAGATGAATCAAACAAAGTGTTGCCTTTATCTGCACCCCCCCCCCTCCCCCTTCCCCACATACTGTATAATTTCAAGTGATACAGTGCAGGCGGTTTGGAAGCATTAAGCTGCCTATTGAGCTCTAACAGCTGCTCTGACAAACAGGAGGGAAAAGCTGTAAGCTGTTCAATTTCAGCCCAACACAGGCCTGTATATTTCCTCCCAGAAAAAGAAAAAACCTTCCCAGACTCTTAGAAAATATCAAGAGTTAAGAGGCTTACATTTTCTTGGGGCATCTTTGAGGAATTAATTGTGTAAATTTCAGATCTAGTTGGTTCTCTTTTGAAGCCAGCGGATTTGATCCTGATCCTGTATTTTGCCGAGGCCGACAGCAACAAACACGGGGAATATGTAAGAAAAAGCCTATCAGTCTAAGCTGTGTGCAAGCGCTACAATAACTTAGAGTGTGAGAGTGTAATCTCTGAATTGAAAAGCGAGTCCGTGTTTCATGTGCAGGGGTCTGGAAGGCGATGATGGGAGCAGGCCTGTGGAAAAAACAGCACGCAGCAGGGCCCTCGCTATCTGTCCCACAATTTACAGGGAATTTCTTTTTATTCTGCATAATATTCATGCTTATGTGTTGGTAATTTTGTGCTCGGGACCCTAACAGGAAAAATTACTGAGGGACGGATTGCTCAAGTGGAGTGCATTTCAAAGAAACAATTCTATTTTAGGAGATTTCTACTTCATTTAAGAGGAAAATACCCTTCTGCTTTTATCTGATGACTGTAACTTTGAGGATTTTATATGAGAAGAAAAAAGAATTAGAAAAGCTCTTAAATTACAGCTCTTGTCAGGTGAAGGCAGGAAAACTTGGATGGAAAAATGTTTGTTTGGTTTGGTAACACAGAGCTCATTTTGATACGTCTCACTACTTTATTAGCCTCCAAAGCAGCGTTTTACATTTTATCTAATGAAATGCTAAAAAATGACATAATATTGAGGCTACATCTCATTTTAAATCATCAGTTGAGAAGATTTCTATTTCATTGAACCCTAAAATGAGCCAGTTTAAAGTCATTTTATTGTTGAAACTGGTTCTTTTCAGAAAACTCCTAAATGTCTGACTTTTATTTGTTTTCGCACATTTTCCACAGTGGTGTTTTAACTTATATTTACATTAATTTGACTTCCTTCTCCCCCATCTGGTGATGAACTATGAGCTTTTATTTGGCTTCAAAACTACAGCCCGGGACATTGTGCTGAATTCAATTCTTTTGCATGAAATCAAGTGTCAGTTACAGATGAGGTGTGACGAGTAAAGTGTGCAGCCTTTTGCCATCATCATTAAACTATAGAATCTGTAACACCTATCGATGGCCCATATTTGAACAGTGTCTGGTATTTTAGGTCAGCTTAGTAAGTCCAGTGGATTTTTTTTTTAAAAGCACACGTAAACACTGTAAAAATAACCGTCGATATTTGCGATATTAGAGCGAGTTGACATTAAAACAGCAGATGTTCTACTTTAAATAACATGATGAACTCTGGCGTTGAACACTCAGATGTAAATGAACAGTGAAATCACACGAAGGCCGAGCCAGCCGGTCAACTGGTCTGCATTATCAAATATTGATTAGCAGCAGGAGAGAGAAAGTATCCGTGTGTGGGAGACATCTGTAAATAATTCATGAGTAACACCGATAATGATTGGAGGAAACACAAGTTATTGATTAGTTTAAATAAACCTGTCAAGGCCGGGGGACGATGCTCACAGCTGCTCAGAGACACAGACTGGCTTCCCGAGGCTCAACTGGAGGATGAACATGCACTTATATTGATTATTATTTCACTTTTAATTACATATTTGTTTATTGTGTTTTCAATTGTCAGGAGAAACTCAGAGGTATCGCTAACATCGACAGTGTTGCCACGTTTCTATAATTTCTCTTTCCATTTGTCAAGAAATATATAGACTTTCTCAAACACAGAAAAACAGAATGAAGTGTAGTCGGTATTTCGCCGTTACAGCTGATGTTTTTAACTCCATGTGTGCTTGGTTTTTACTTTTTGTTTTCGAGAATCTGTTCAAACTGTAGCTGTTACTGCAAATACTTTTTTTTCATATAAAATGTCAAAGGTCAAGCAATTCAACATATCAACACACATTCTAAATGTACAAAACATAAATATAAGAATTTCTTGAGGGGAAATGATTTTGTTGAGTGTCACATGAACCGTTTTCTCTATTCAGACTGAAGTCACAATCTCATTTTTGTTTTCTCTATGTATTTTCTGCTTAACGTTTTATATTTACTATATTGCTATTATATTTATTCATTTCAGATCCGAAAGTTGTGCTTTTGAGACTCAAATATTTTTGACATTAGATAAATTCCAAGCTAAATAAAATTCATTCTCACCTGCTAAACAGTGCAGAAATGTTTGCTTAAATCCCTGAAATTGAAGAAATTATTGTCTCTTCTTTTATTTTAAGTCTCGTGCTCTAAATAAAATCAGTTTCTGGAGAAGTTCCTGAGAAGTCAAACCTGCCTTCTTTCACCTCCCAAACTCCCCCTGAGCATCTCCTCACTGTAAACTTGCAGCCCCCCTCCCTGTCTGTGCAGCCTGCTTCCTGTAAGCCTCTTGCTTCCAGCTGCGTGTTTACACCAAGCTAAATGCTGTCAGACAATGTCGAGCATGTTCCGGAGCCAGCGAGAGGCCCAGCCGTGGGCTCACGAACCCCCAGGACTGGCAGATGTCGCCTTCTGATGCCACTCAACCCTCCTGCCATGCAGCTCCTCTGCCCTCTTCTCCTGCTTCACCCCAGGATCAGCAACAACAGCTGGGCTCACAGGCAGACCACCAGGCAGCTCCCCGTGGCTCAAGGTAATGTGCTGTCCCTCAAAATACACCAGCGTCCCCAGTGACTCACACACACTGTAAAGCAGCCTGCTTTGTTTGCATCTCCCCACTGTTTGACCCTCTGTTCTGTAGGATGCTTATTGTGCAGCTGAATGTCTGCTGTTCAAGAAGTGGAGTGGAAGTATTTTATCACATCACTGCAGCTTTTTAAAAGGCTGAATAATACAGCAAACAATCAGAAACATTGAACTTCACAAGTTCTCCTAATTTGTTTTACAGCACAAAGCAGTAGGAGGGCACTGTTCTTCCACAATAAACACAAAATGCATAGATATTTTCTTTTTCTTTTTTCTTTTTTCTTTTTTTTTGGTCTCATTTGCATCATTGCATTTGCAGATAATGAAAGAACTTGCAATTTTCTTAATTATTTATGCAAGATCTTTGAAACTGTATGATAGTTTTTGTTTTTGTTTTGCACAACCTCACACCAAATCAGTAAAACATTATTCATATCTTCCAAAAATAAACAATTGTTCTAAAATGTATTCAACTGTATATGATTTTTTTGTCAATACATCATATGAATAAAACACATTATCACTACATATAGAATAGAATAGAATAGAATAGAATAGAATAGAATAGAATAGAATAGAATAGAATAGAATAGAATAGAATAGAATATCCTTTATTGTCATCGTATAGTTATTACAATGAAATTATGCAGGATAGCACAAATGAAAAAGGCATTTATAGCTTTTGCTTTTGAATTTTGCATCTGCTTCATGCATGACGATAGAAGCACTAAAAAAGTGAAAAAGTTCTTTTTTTTTAATTAAAATTTTCTGTCAATCCTCATTTAAAAGAAAAAAAATAGAGAAGAGACACAAGAACAATTCCAAACAATAGAAATAAATCTCCCCATCACATATAATGAAAATGAGTGTAAAGTTTGTTTTGGAGAAAGAAAGGAAGCAGAAAGAAACTGTAAAAGTAGGAATAAAGTTACCTTATTGAATGTCATTGTGGAAGAAGCATTGATTAGGAAAAAAGGATGAGTTTAACATACCATTTTAGATTATTTATATAGTTCATACTTCTTGATGAAAACAAGTTTAATGTATTTACAAAACAGGAAATAGTTTACTCCCATGACCATACTGAGGATAAAGCAGGTTCAGAAGACGAATGAATGAATGAATGAATGAATGAAACACTTCACTCTCATATAAAAAAGTTGGAAGAGTAAAGTGCAACATGTCGCAGTGACCTCAGACAGTGTGATTATGTCACAACAGAAAAACATTAACAAACATTTAAACCCAGACATTACACTGCAAATTATGTAGCTCTTACCAGAATATAAAAACTTAGATTTAGAAGTATTAGATCATTTTTCTCATTTTAAGAGTTAATTTCTTATTTTAAGTGCTCAAACATCTGTAGACATGTTTATTTCTAGATTTAATGAATGAATGAATGAATGAATGAATGAATGAATGAATAGCCTTTATTGTCATTGCACAATATTTCAGAGCAACGAAATTTTGAGTTTGTGTTACAACCAACCAAGAACACAGACACAGGACATAAACACGGGGGTACAGGTACAGTTGTAACTTTGCAGATAGGAAAATGAAGGGACATCAGGGTTCAAGGTGAGAAAAAAAGACATATTTCAACCTGTAGTCATAGTCTACATGTTGTAATTTGTGAAAAAAAACCAGCCTCTGCTTAAGCCCATAACAAAAGACAAACAGTACACACGAGACTTAGCACATGGTTTTCAGGGTGAGGGGAGAAGAATGATCCCCCAGGTCAGGAGACACAGCGAGGCCGCAGCCATTACAGCCATTTAACAAACTTAATTCAAGAAATCTTGTCAAGTGAAATTATCTTGCTGCATGGACAGATGTGTCACTTGTTTTCAGTACCTTTTCCCTCAGATTTAGTATTTTTATCTTGTTTTTATGTACCCCTTTTTCATCAGTGTACACATGTATCATTTATTAAACTGACTGAAATGAACTAAAAGATGCAAAGTGACCACAAACAGTGAGAGTGTTGTTTCACCCTAAACTGTGACACAAACTATTTAATCAGGGATGAAATTATTTAATACATTTGGGTTTTGTTTTTTTTTTCATTGTAGTTTTTTCTGAGAAGCTTGTGCAGCAGCATTAATAAACCAACATCCTGTAAATGCAGGTTCACTTTCTTCAGTTGCTTTGCTTGGAACGCCCCCTAGTGTTACACAAATAGCAGCAACACAGGCTACGATCAATTCAATGGGATGCTGTACTGTTTTTGTAACTGTACAAATAAAAAAAGCTCCTTGTAATGAAACCAGACATCATTAATAAACTACAATCTATTTTGATTTAGCCATTAAAAAAAAAAAAACTTTACTGAAGGTTCTGTTATAAAATGTGACAAAATGAATAAAAAGTCGACACATTTGCATACGTTTAGGCTCTAATTAACTGTAGATTCAATAAAATAGCATATAGGTGAATGTTGGTGCTAAACCTGAGCACTAAAGGTGTAAATAAAGCCGGTGCCTGAGTTTGTTCCTGCAGGGCCGTGGAGACTTGGCTATAAGTGTGTGACAGATGGTGCCATTTGCTTGCAGTCATACCTCCAGTGACCCTTACTGTTGAATATCACACAGTAGGAAGCTGCTCCATGTGTTTTACTGGGTGGCATCCTGTTATCTTAGCACCAAGAACTTATTGTACAAGTAGTTCATTGTACAAAATGTGCACATGTAGTAGATCTCTGTCAACTACCACCAGCGAATGTGGAACTAAATGCAAAACGTCTTTTCTAGCATGTATAGGAAGTCCCCATCATATTAAAAAAAACAATAAATAGGGCAATCAACTTTATATATTTGTAGCAGTTTAGTCTAACACTGTGGCTTGAAGTTACATTTCTTATATAATGACTCCTCTACTAGCCACCCTTTGTGTTTTTCAGACTGAAAATACACTTCACAGTGAATTAGGAGATGTTTTATGTCCTTTATTCAACCCTTGCGCAGGAGAAATGAATTCATTCTGATTCCAACCAGTTGATTTTATGCATTAAAACACATGTGAGGTTCAACTTTAAAGCCTTTTTTTTTGGACAATAACTCAAAAGTTTTGTTTTCTTGGCAACTTTGGACTTAATTTAGAGCATTTTCTGTCCACTCCCATTATTATAAAAAAGGTAGAAACCCTGTACCTACAGAATCCTCTTTAAGTTTTCCACATAAATATAAACTGTCATTAGTTTCACAGTACACGTCAAATGCATAATGATTTACATTTACATCTAAATCACAATTATCCGTCTACTTTGGAAGAGCAGTGAAAGAAATACGTTAAAATGTCCAACAGATGAAAAAAATTTAAGTGTAACCCTTCAGATTTCTGCATTTTAATCTAATGCCATATGAATAACATACCCTTAAACTAAGGTATATTTTTCAAGCAACTTTATTTCCACTGATCAGCCATAGTTTTCTAATCACTGACCGAATATCGATTATCTCATTACAGTGGGACCTGTCAGATAGGGTTGGATGTATAAAGCAACAAGTGAACATTTAGTGCTCAATGTTGATGTGTTAGAAACCCCAAAAATGGCCTAGAATAGAGATCTGAGCCACTTTGGGTCAAGTCACTGGGTCAGATCATCTCCAGATCTTGTTGATTCCCAGTGTGAAGTTGTTAGTACCTACCAAAAGTAAGAGAATAATAACCAGATCTCCACCAGTCGAGCATCTATGGAGTTGTAACTTCATTACCACCTGTCTAATTCACCCTATTCTCCATGGTTACTGAGGGGGTGCCATCTTGTTTATTTTGTGCTAGAACTTCCGGTGGTGCAGCGGAGTCATTGGTGAAGATATATATTGTTGTGCCAAGGTACATGCTCAGAATTGTTTCCTATAGCCGCGGGAGGATAATTTTGACTTTATCTCACAATTATGACTTACCATGGGGATTTTTTTTCAGTCCACTGAAAAAAATATGGTGAGTCATAATTATGACATAAACAAGTTGAAATTATGCGATTAAAACATTGAAATTTTGAGGTAAAAACTCAGAATGATGGCATAAGAGCCATAATTATGATACATAGTCAAAATTATGAGGTAAAAGTTGAAATTACGCAGTGAAAAGTTGAAATTATGAGCTAAAAGTCACAATTTTGCAGTAAAAAGTCAAAATTATGAGATAAATAGTTGAAATTATGAGGTATAAAATGAGATATGGGCGATCCTTGGGACCTTTCTGTATGGAGTTTGCATGTTCTCCCCGTGTCTGCGTGGGTTTTCTCCGGGTACTCCG
>JAQQZY010000024.1:22240348-22251370 GCA_030068375.1 Ostorhinchus rueppellii | reverse complement strand
GATAGATAGATAGATAGATAGATAGATAGATAGATAGATAGATAGATAGATAGATAGATAGATAGATAGATTTTAAGGTTGAGTATTTAACATTTGTGTTATGACGTTTTCATGAAAAAGGAGCACTATTATGCCACAAAGTTTGGTTTAGATACAGACAAACAAAGGACATCAGAGTTGACCCACATGCTTCTCTCCACTGAGGGAATCATTCAGACAGTCAAGGCCGTGTACACATCTGATGTAGTTAATGGACATTTTAACATGTTCCACAAAAAATTCAACCCAGAGGGAGTAGACCTACATGTCAACTCAGCTCCTACTCCTGTACAAATAAAAGTATCCACACTAGGTCAAGATAAATTACTTTATACAGTGAAAAAAGAAGTGTAATTATGCGGACTGCATAAATAGAATATTGTGTGAATATAAACACATGAAGGAGGTTAAAAAAAAACTGTACATATTAGTAATATGAAATAAAATGATTTGTTGATAAGGGATAATAACTCAAAAGGGAAAAGTGACATCTTTGAAGTTATTCAAAAAGGAAAATCAAACAAGTAGAAAAGAATAGGACCTTTGAAAATACTGCAATTTATGAACAAAAAAGATTGGGCTGAAGGCCCTCTGAGTTGGGTGGGATGGTATAATCTTATCACGTGATCATCAGCAGGTGATATATTTTTGCAGGAATTTTTCTCTAGTACTGTTGTCATAAGTGTCACCAAATAAAGATGTGTTATTGTCCCTAATGGTTTGGAAATTTGAAAATGCGTTTTACTCTGAGAGTTTAGTTTTGTCACCACAGACCTTTTAAGTCCTGTAATGTATAAAATAAAAAGAATTTGCAGTGATTCGTAGCACTATTCGTTTGTTGCTGTTTTTTAGTACATCCATATGTATTCAAAACTGCTAGTAATGCTAGTTGGTCATCATGGGAAAAACTAATAAACAGTATTAATTCGATTCAATCAGACACATAAATAAATATGCTCTGGATGACAGATGCACTTAAGATGCACTAAATATAGGCAACTAAAATCAAGCGGTCAATGTAACAAACACATGTTATATTGTATTTGTTTTATTGGGAATACTGGTCACGTGTTTGCATTACGTCATAATTAGTGGACGTGGGATTTGTTTGCCGCCAGTTCAAAATGGAGCTGGACACTGGGGAAAGTTCGTCTCTGACTGCTGCCTTACTTAACTCTGTTTTAAGCCTTAATGTACCTTCAGTTTTTGACGGCCAGATGCTGGAGTTATACCAGCTGCAAATGGCCAAAATAAGGCAGAGGAGAGTGCGGGAAATGATGGAGAGGGACAGGCGTCGTCGGCAATATTTACGGAGAAGGAGAGCCTTTCTGCTGTCATCAATGGCGGCGGTTTTCAGCCTCATCACCTCGACCAGTAGACACGTATGGGTCCGGAACCGAAGTCCGGGGCAAAACTTCTGGTCAGAAGCGAAGTCTTTTGACGACGATCAGTGGAAGGCGCAGTTTCGCGTCAACCGGACGACATTCGACTATCTACTCGAACTGATCGGACCGTCGATTGTCCGCCGCAAAACAAACTACCGTAAACCGATCGAACCTCGCCGCAGACTAGCTGTCACACTGTGGTGGTTCGCCAGGTCCGGAGAGTACCGCTCCATCGCAAACATGTTCGGTGTAGGAATAGCTACTGTTTGTACGATGGTACGGCAGGTCACGTCGGCCATAGTGGACCTTCTGTACCAGCGGTTTGTGTCTCTGCCGAGCGGACCGCGACTGGACGTCACCATCCAGGCCTTCAAGGACCGCAGCTACCCACAGTGTGCCGGGGCCATAGGGACCACTCACATCCCCATAGCACCTCCGAGAGACAACCCCAAGGACTACATCAACAGCAATGGGTGGCACTCTGTGATTCTACAAGCTGTGGTGGACCATAACAGCTGGTGAGCACTGAACATGTAGAGGAACCAGTATTCAGAAACCTTACTCTGAAACTCTCCACCGTATGCAAGAGCTCTGCATGGAAAACATTACACAAGTAGAAGTTTGAAAAAATGACCTCGGTGTGTGCTATTATACAGGTATTTGATGGTTTTGGATTCATACTACTGCTACTTTAAATGTTGAGTTTCGCTGCAGGTAACAATGTGTGGAGATGGATCAAGATGCAAGACCATCACAAAGATTTAAAGCCAGCACCTTTATGTTTAGCATTTAAGATGAAAATGTGTTTCCATTAAAAGCAACTTAAGCTGTCAGACAAATGTAACATAGTAAAAAAAAAAAAGAAAAATTCAATATTTACCTCTTAAATATAGTAGAGTATAATTAACTTGTCGCATGCCTTCTATGTAGCTTTATTCTGTTAGGTGTCTTATGTTTCATTCATTTGCTTCTTCAAACCTTTGTCATTTACATTTATGTGAAAACATTGATAATAAAGCTGCCTTAAACATTGCCACATCTTTTTAATGTTTTTTCTTACTTCTACAGTTTTACTCATGTTTATGCTGGTTGGCCTGGAAGTACCAGTAGTGTCACAGTGCTTTCCAGCTCAGACTTGTATCTGCAGGCAGAGGACTGCCCTGATGGTTACCTGTTTCCAAGCAATGTAAGTGTGTCCTGGAATGGTCTTTGTAATGTGCCTCCATTTTTGCCTCTTACATATTCGATACATCTAAAGAATGCTGTTTTTAGTTCTGAGAAGCTCTGCTCCTCATTGACAGTGACCATATAAGGCCATGTGTAGAGAGAACATGTATAGATGTGTTAAGCCACCATCTTCAAGTGGGTTCATAATGCACAGCCACATAATGCCCCATGAAGTTAAAGGTAGAATACCTTACCTTTGGCCCTGGACAGGATAATTGTGAGTTGCCACACAGACTAATGGCTGCATAAGACAGTGCAGTTTTTCTTTTTAGATGTGTAAAATGTTTATATTTTTATGGTTTACCTATAAATTTGCTGCAATACAAGATAATAAATATACTTGATCCTTACAGTCCAACTGTATGCACCAACACTTATGTCTTAAGAAATTTTTTTTACTTATACTGGTGATGTAGGGATTGACACCGACACCACCCAAATCTACATGCACAACTCGCACACCTGTGCGCACAACTGTGTTTGTGGGGGTGCAGTGATTTTTCAAATTTCTATCTAAAGCACATTGTGCTACGTCCTCACTGAATGAAGTGCTATTTAAATAAAGATTGATTTAACTCATCCACTCACCACTCACAAATTATTTTGAGTATTTTAATATCCATAAAATGAGTAGTTTGTCAAAGCATGCAGTTATAGTGGTGTAGGAGGAGGAAATGCATATTATAATAGCTTTTGTTCAAATTGAATTGATGAATAACATCATAAAATGTGGGGGGGTTTCTACATATTTTTAATTAAATGTGTTTACTGGCTCTTCCTCAGAAATCTATCATGTCTGATGGTGTAGAGGTCCCTGTCCATCTCATCGGTGACACATCATTCCCCTTAAAACCTTGGTTGATTAAGGCATACAGCCAGGAACACCAGCTGTCCTCTCAGCAGCAACACTTCACCTACACACTCAACTCTGCTCGATCAGTGGTCGACACTGCTTTCATGCGTCTGAAAGGGCGCTGGAGATGCCTGTTGAAAAAAAGTGACATTGACGTCTCGATGATGCCGAGAGTAGTCGCTGCTTGCTGCATTTTGCACAACATTTGTGAAATTCGGAAAGACTGTTTCCTTCCCGAGTGGAACATTGAAATGACTTCCCCTGGAAATTTTGTACAGCCTGATACAGCTGAGTATGATGGAGATGCCTACTGCAGTGCTGAAGTCATAAGAGACACCATCACACATAACCTGCTGAGTAATACTGTCCTGAAATCAAAGACTTCTAGCACAAGTAAAGAAGAAAATGAATGTGCTTAAATCCTGTTCTGTAAATATAAACACAAAGACTTGTATATAAATGCATTATTTTGATGCATTTACACAGTAAGTCTTTAAAGTATATGTTGGGTTATACTGACTTTGTCAGATTTCCCTGTGAGAAAACTTTGTCAAAGCTGATGAGCCAATGTGTTGTCAACGGTGGGAACAAATCATGACTATCGTGCATAAAGTAGTCATATCCATCCATTCAACCTTTTTCTGAACTTTGTAGTTCTTTGTATGAGGGGGAGGGCATGCAAACTCCATGAAACTGGGCAAACTAATAATACTGACAATGAAATACAAGAAAAAATTTAGACCCAGCACTCATGCATAAGTTTGAATGATACGGAGCAGAAAAATAACAAACAGATGTCTAAGTTAAACTACAAATTGCCTTTTGTTCATGTGTATTTGATGCTCAAAAATGTATAATTTTTTAATTTAAAAGAAACTTTAGATGTTTTTCATAAATGAAATGTGACATTTGCTGCATTAAATTTACTTGCTGTTCTCTAATACTGTGCATATTATTTGATCCAGCAAACTGTTTTTAGTCATTGCTGTTTCTAGTATAGTGTCTTGGAGTTAAAGAAATGGGTGTGGGACTAGTAACTCGTGCAACAAAAGTGGCATCTCTTATAAATAAGGTAATTTTTTTTTTTTTTTTTTTTTTTTTTTTACAAACTTGCCTGAAATAGAAATGTTCCTTTTAAAGTGTGTTTCACAATACAAACAATTGAAAATTATTTGACCACCCCTTGTTTTGTTCAATTTCTTGGTCATTTTAATGCCTAGTACAGTTAAAGGTACATTTGTTTGGACAAATATATAACAATGACAACAAATATAACTCATAAAACTTTATTTTAAGAACTGATATGTGTCCATTTTCCATGTTTTCTTGATAATAACCAAAATCACTTAAGTTCTTACGTCAATAACTATGGCATCGTACTGACAAAGGCAGGGCTTTTAGGCATTCCGTGTTTTCTGTTTTAATCTCATGATACACAAAGGAGTTGGTGCTTGATTGCATAACCAATGTTTTTGATGACTGATGGTCTAATATTTTCCGTGGCTGTATGGTGAAAATAATACAATGCAGGCCACTTCAATATGTTGTTGAAACTTCTTGCCGTTTATCAGCTACAATAAAATCACACAAATGACCTCAATGAAGTTAGTCTTTTTTTCAATTTAGGGAAATTGACAGCATTGAGTGGCAAATTCCATTTAGTTTTTTTTAGATCTTACGTTGTAAATGTATCAAATCTTGATATTTATGATGTAAAGAAAAAGGGAAATATTTGTTACTCATAGATCCTATCTAAATCAGAAGAAAAGCCAACACATGTTTAAAACTTTTTCATTGACTAATAGTTGTTTTTTTTATTGTAAATTTACATACAGAGGGTTTAAATGCTCTTTCTCTTACCTTGATAATAAATGCCATGCATTTAAATAGTTAGAGAGAATAAGAATGAATAAAGTAGTATAAAAGATCAAATAAAATAGTCTATAAAAGATATAAATCAAACTTATTTGCAATTCTGGTGGTAGTGTAAATACAGTACCGGAAGGTGAAGAGGTGCCTAATGGGAAAGTTTATGAGGTGTTTGAAAATGCAGTTGAAGGGAGGTTTAATTGTTTTTTCTTCTTTAAGTGAGCCATGGAAATATACCCAAATCTAGATTAGGGGCTACAAACTCTTTACAACACAGGATTTGTGACACCTTTTTATACTTGTGAAAACACCGCATGCCTTGACTAAACTTATCTAGAAGCTGTTCATTACGAGACATTTAAAGGTCGAACTAACGCCAATGTCTGCTTTTTAACGTCGGTGGTCGTTGCGCCATGTACATTATTTTTTGATAAATGATTTAAAAATCTGTATTAGTGTGTGTTTAAGTTCTACGTGATCGCAGTGTTCAAGAAGCAGCGTAGAAACTTCAAAAACATAAACAACCGGAAGTAGTAGTATTTCGTCAGATTGACGGTCGACCCACCCATTCATGCTCGGCTACGCAAGTTTAGTGGGCTGGGGTAAAATACGCTACTTTTTGTATTCCTCAATTGATGAACGCATATAAATGACGTCTTGCTGTACCGTATGTGAACTTCGTACGCCCATAACTGCTACGCATCGTAGTACCTGTCAGTCAAAGGACATTTAAATGGCCACACTTTACAGAGCCGTTTACCTTATAGCAGGATAATAACGCCGTTACGTCAACTAGCTGCCCAAAAACTGTCTTACTTTTTTGTTGGTGTCGCTTTCTCTTTTTTAAACCCGGGTTTCCTTCGTCACGCTTGAAAAAATGACCGAAGAGGACGACTTTTTGCAGAAAGCCCGAACCGGGTTTGAAGATCTGTGTCGAGCGTTGAATATGGACGAAGAGGCGAGCAATGAGGCATGGAAAACCTACGAAAACATCAGCAGAAATTTTACATTAGAGGTAAAAACATAAATATAATATCTGCGTCATATTTGTGTCTTTTCCTGTCAGTGCTCTGTGGCGTCGCTTGTTATTAACCGTGTAGCTAGCTAGGTTTACCTACTCTGTGGCTATGCTAACACACACATTTATATACTGTCTAGCTCCATTTTATATTGTTTATCTTTTGCTGAAAAACAGAAAAATTACCGGAGAAATGATTATGTTGCATATGAATGAATTGTTATAAGCGGTTCATACCCAAACAACATTAAAACCCAGGAGACTGTAACTGTATTTACTACCACTACTGTCCTTCTACAGCAGTGCTAAAGGCATTTATTTCACATTAAAACGTAAACATCTCTTTGTATTTGGCTCTTTTAACATTACATGGTAATAAATGTGTTCAGGGCCACTAGAGGGGAGGATTTCCAACCTTGGGTTAGTGTAATTCTAGACTCACTGATCATTATACAGTACCTGCTTATTAAGTAAATTCAAGTTTATTTATAGAGTAACCTGAGGCTGAAATCCCTCAGCACAGTTGATAATGAAAAATAAAACGTCAGAGTAACTATGCACAAACTTATTCATATTCATATAGGTGTGATTACAAAAGCAACAATAATAACATAGATTACAGAAACAACACATTATATAACACATATATAAAATAGCATTACTTGCATAGTAAAAGCAGTTCTACTACTGTACTTGTCACTCATTTGCATTAGTCTGACTGCTTTACTTACTTTTCATATTACAGTTTTTCATCTCTTTTCTGTCCAGTCAAAATCATGCATCTTTAAATGTGCTGATTGTGAATGTGTTTGATAAACGGGGGAAGAAGTGTTTCTCCATTGTCCCATTACCCAAATAAACTCTTTAAAATGTCTCATTAAAAGTTAGCTTTAAAAGTGTGTTGTCTTCAAAGGAAAGTGACACTTCAAACATGAAAATCTTTTAGAGTTTGATGCTGATGAAGACACACAACCGCAGTAAAAGTAGTTCAACTAAGCTCTCTGTACAGTGAAATGACTCATGCACATTAATGCAGAAGTAATATGGAGCCAAAAACATCATACATGATAAGAAAGCATTGACTATTTGGCTGTTAATACTTTAAATACATTTTACATTATTTTACTTAAGTATGTTTTGAATGCATTCATTAACTTTGGATGTATGTGTAGGTGACAGGTACTGATGTTCTTCTGAAACAAGACAGTTCTGCTGATTAAAGGGATTAATGCAGTGTGTTAAGCCATACATTTTGACACCCGCTGACTTCCTTTCATATTCTTTGTTTTGTCCGATATTTCCTCCATCCCCCTCTCGTCTCTATCCCCACACACACATTCTTGGTCTATACATGTAATCTCTCTGTGCCCCTTCACCCTTTACTCCATTTCTTTCTCTTCTGATTCTTCTCTCTGACTTCCCTCCCTCTTATCACATGACCTAACTCACTCACCTTTTGCTGTATTTCTACACATTCTGTCACTCACTCAAATGCATACATTTGTAGGGCAGTGAGCTGCATTGGCTGGCCTGTGCCCTCTATGTAGCCTGTCGATCCTCAGTGCCCACAGTGGGGAAGGGCACCGTTGAGGGGAACTACGTTTCCCTAACCAGAATCCTACGCTGCTCAGAAATGAGGTAATTCACATGTTCATTCATTTTCAAATTGCCTCTCTTCTCCTCCCCCCTGTCTCTCCATGTCAGGTCCAGCATCGAATATACTTTATGAAATTTCCCTTGGCAAAGCACATTTGTTTAGTACCAAAAGGCAGTCAGACTACCATTCTGCTGTCAGGATGCTGGACAAGACAAGTTAAAAAACAAACAAACAAACAAACAAAAAAACCCTCAAACATTTTCTAATGGTCATTGTACATCCACTTCCTGAATGCTGTAAAGTTAATAGGATGGAGTTGTTCTTTGCTGTTATAAATAGATAGAAATCAACAAAGAGCTTTCAAATAATGAAATACCTGATTTATTTTAATATCTGTTTTGTTTGTCAATAGCTACATATTCAAATTGAAAAATAGTACCAATAATTATAACTTAAGACAATTATTAGGCACTGCTATCTGTAACTAAGTAATGATTTTAAAATCAAAAACTAATTTTCTTCCCCTCTTCTTCACCAGTCTGATTGAGTTTTTTAATAAAATGAAGAAATGGCAGGACATGGCAAACCTGCCTCAGGATTTTCGCCAGAGCACAGACAAGCTGGAGAGAAACTTCACAGTGTCTGCCGTCATCTTTAAAAAGTATGTTCCCATCTTTAAAGCCATCTTCAAGGCTCCTTCAGATGATCCACCGCGAGTTCACCGCAGCCGCAAACAAAGGTGGGACGTCATGACTTTACTTTTAATTTGCTTTTATCTGTTCAGTTTCATGCAATATTGTACTTTGGAATAAAACCTTTTTTTTTTTTTTAAACATGATTTCCCTTGGAGTTTTATCTTTTTGTAATTAGCTTGTATTCTCTTCCTTATCATGAGGCACTACTACTAAATCTACATTACAGTAACATTCAAAACTGAGAAGAAAGATAAATGTGTTGTCATTATACTTAAAAATGTTGTGATATGAGATTTTTCCCACATCATCTACCACAGCCTTTCTTCATTAAAGGATTTCTTACATTGATGATAACTGGATGAAGACCTTGTGCTACGGTATAGAATGATGTTCATGTTTTTTGTTGGCAGACGTCATCCGTGCACTGTGACTGAGGTCTTCAACTTCTGCTGGGTCTTGTTTGTCCACGCTAAAGGTAAACACCTCTATAATAAAACGGCTGAATTCAGCTCTAAAGACAAGTTTGTTTCCTATGACACAACAATTCGAGAAGCCTTACAGTGGAAACTCTGCTTTAAAAGAGGACATCTAATACTGCTGAAATTCCTCACAAATCAAGAAGGGGCCCTCACACTGAGGTGGGATTAGAGCTCAGGATCAGCATGCGGCTGTTAGAGCAGAGACAGTGTGACAGAAATACAAAAGCTCTGATTTGAGGGCAAGTACGGGCTTGTTAGCATCAGCTGGACATCGTCCCTTAAAGCCCTGACACTATTTACAAGAACATTGTACTTTTATTCGCTCCTCCAAGGAGATTAAGTTTTTTCATGCATATTATTAGTTTCTTTGTATTTTGCACGTCTCAACCATTTTAATGCAGATGATTTGGAACAGACATGGACAAGATTCAGATGCAAGTTCAGATTTCAGCACATTTCAGCAACTAATTATACCTTATATTTAAGCTGTAGTTATCAAATTAAAACAATAAAGCCTCACGTCTGAGTTTATCAGAAAAATGTCAGTATTTGTGTTTGAAAAAAAGTAATGTGTCTTTTAACCTTTGAAATCCTAGGCTCGTATTTATATGTTATGTCTGACAAAGAAAACTGTTTCAGTCAGTAACTTTGGAGTTATGAAGTAATCGCTCCATAACTGTAAATGTGGGCAACCACATAAAAACTGTCAGGCCAATTATGATGTAGACATTTGGACTGGGTCTATTTCAGTCAGAGTTTACAGCCACAGGCAAAATCCAGTAATGTGTAGGCTGTGCAGATTCTAAAGACATTTTGAGACTTGTTTAATATTTGTGGTGCCAACAATTGTTGATGTTACTGCCCCCTGAGAGATGTTAAACATACACAAGATGAAGAAAGGTGAATAAAAAGGTTTGTGATTTAAAGCAAAATAGAAAAAAAAAAATCAACCGGAGTGGACACATAACACCGCACTGTATTGAAGACATGTGACAAAGCATCTTTACGACATTGAGTCAGTGAACATAGAATTATACATTTCCTAAATTTAATGCATCAATTTTGGGATTCTTAAAAATCCAACAATCTGAAAATTAGGCAGGTCTTAAAAAATGATTTAGTACTTGGTAGAAGCCTCATGACAGTAACAGGTTTGAAGTGCACTGATCTTAGTCACATTAGGACTACAGAAAAACATTAAAGTGAATCAGAAATTGTTATTTGACTTACAAAGCCATAAATTAAACTTTTTGAAACCTGTTTGAACAATTTTGAGACCATTGTCTGAGATTTATTTTTAAATATTAGCGTGGTTGTCTGCCTTTTAACATAACAACTGGTAAAAAAAAAAAAAAAAACCTGTTAAAACCTGTTATACGTAGCTGTTGTTTGAACAGACAAGTGTTCGTACTTTTCTTTTTCTGTGCTCCTCTGACTTGCCTGATTATCAAATAAGACACACTGACTGTCTTTAAAATCTCTTCAACCAAATAATCTTGTTTGAACCTGCCAGTGTTGATTTGGCACCATAATACTGGCATGGTTTGCTGAGCCAAGTTAACCCGAAGGCATCATAATTCACCCTTGTGATGTCTTGTCTGTTCCTCCTTCTTGTTCAGGGAACTTCCCAATGATCAGTGATGACCTGGTGAACTCGTATCATCTACTGCTGTGTGCTCTTGACCTGGTTTTCACCAGTGCTCTGCTGTGCAACTCCAGGAAAGACTTACTGAACCCAAACTTTAAAGGTACGGTATTTTATTACTTTCAAATAATCCTTTAAGATATATTATTATTATTATTATTATTATTATTATTATTATTATTATTATTATTATTATTATTATTATTATTATTATT
>JAQQZY010000024.1:22220774-22240195 GCA_030068375.1 Ostorhinchus rueppellii | reverse complement strand
ATTATTATTATTATTATTATTATTATTATTATTATTATTATTGTTGTTGTTGTTGTTGTTGTTGTTGTTGTTGTTTTTATTTTTATTATTATTATGATTATAACCTTTGCTTAACCAGGCAAAAAAGCTAATTGAGATTAAAAATCTCCTTTTCAAGAATGTCCTGGCCAAGACAGCAGCAGCAGAAGTTACACAAAATGGAAATCACAGTCATATATCCACACTAATACCATAAACACAGTGAAAGTCAGTACTAAAAGCAAACTTATAACTGATAAGAACATACATATAAAACATTATTTTAAAAGGTACTAAACATATAGCAGCAATGTTCCTGAAAAGCATCTCGAAGCCAAACCCAATTCAAGCAATTGGAAAAACATCTACACCTACATTTGTACTTTTCCTATTGATTTAAAATGACTTTAAATGTATTAAAAGAGACCAGTTCCTTCAGTTTAATGTCCTACTGTAAGTTGTTCCACCCAGTGGGACCACAATATGCATATTAAAAGTGGAAAAATAACTGCTAAGTGATTTCCCCAATCACTGCACCAGTTTATTTTTGCATCTATTTAAATGTTTAATCTGCAATCAGAACAATTTCAGCTGGGATCAAGACATATTGTGCATTTACTGGTAGCTACGTAATGTTAGACTCACAAACTCACTCACAAACGCAGTTCGGCTTCTTGAAGAAGGAACAAATCAGAGAAAGACTAATTAGAGGGGAGAAAGTTTGTAAAACTCTTGAAGTTCAGATTTTTAAAGTGCATCCCAGCCTCTTAGAATTATGAAATATAATGTATTAATAGTCATTAAATACAATCCACACAGTTGTGTAGGAAGCATGCTTATCTTTTGTGTACAGTACTAAAAGATATAAGTGAAATAAATCAAACCATATGCCACTGTTACTGGCCAAATCTCAAAGCAACAGCTCCCAAAAAGCCGACAGACGTGTATATCATCCTTCCAGCGTCTTCCTGTTGACACCTCATGTTTCCTCTGCGAGCCCCCACCTTCAGCCGTCTCTTTAAACAAACCATTGTGATGGAAAACTTAGTGAGAGAGGAAACTGGTCTGCCAAAAGTCTCCTGTCGGCCTCTAGCTCTGCTCAAGAACTCTAAAATGTTATGAAAAATGACACCACATGAGAATGTATTCAGAATTAAACTGCAACCGGGGAGAATTTAAAATTTTCTGTTCTGTGGGCGATATTCTAACGGCATTTAAGAATCAACAGGAAAAAATGAAATTGAATTGAAGTTCAGGTTTTATGTACACAATGTTTATATTAACGTTCAGCAATCATTACTTATGTGTAAATGAACAGTAGAATGTTGGAGTGTCTGGATGCATTTTCTTTGGGATGTGAGTACATGTTACTTCCTCAAAGCTTCCTTACCAGTTGGGTTCATGTCACCATGGTAATCAGCCTCTAACCACCTCTAATGGCATGTATGTAATAATGTGGACTGTCCACTAGGACATTAACCGAAAAGCCAGTTTGTCAATGCATCGACGTCTGTGGCACAAGTTGATGTTTATTTGGAGTCGACACGCCGTGTGTTACTCTCTCTCTCTGCCTGAGCATGTAAGTTTTCATTCAGTTTATGCTGACACTCTCATCTTTCTTCTTGAAAACATGGAGTGCAAGGTAGTGATGCATCAGTGGACCTGGGTCGGGTTGGTGCATGTCCACAAAATGTCACTTTATTTGTGGGGCGGGTCAAATAATTCCACAAAAGCGGGCTGAAAAAAAACCGACCTGCAAATCACTAGCACAAGGACAGTGAAGGAAGAAGATGACTCAGAGTAGGAACTAAACTGACTGTGATCTAGAAAAACTATGGTCTCAGTAAAGTTCTGTGAACCATTGAAGCACCAATACTGAATAATACTGTGGACAGACAGTGCGTTTGGATTATTCTGTTCACTTATTTCATGAACACAATGCGCTCTTTTTTATAACAGTGCGTCTTTGCTGCCAACATTGAACCTTTTTCCACTTTATGTTACTCCCTTAAATTTAACAGAAAATTCAAGGTGTTAGTCTGTGCTTGGTTTTGGTTAAAATATTTGAGAAGGACAGTTGATGCTTGTGTCTGTACAGTTTTTTATTCCGCTCTTTCCTGTACATTGTTCATGTTACTAAAATCTGAAGTCACTAATGCCCAACTGTCCACATATGTGTGATTCTTTGGATTGCGCTGGTTTCTGTGTAATGCCACTCACCACTGAGCTCTGTTTATCCTCTGCCATAGTCTGTTATTGTCACAACTACATTGCATTTTGGGAAATTTATACTTGCAGAATGTCCAGATCTTCAATAATGAAATATTTAATTGGAAACAGGATGCCCTTCAGGTGATGTTGGTTTTAGTCCACAGTTTCAGACATACTACAAAAGACTTGAAATGCTCTTATAGCCTAATAGTTGGGATAGCAGTATGGAATTTCAGACATTTTCATGCAGTGGAAAAAATGTAATTAAAAAAAAAACAACTTGGAATTTTGCATTTATTTTCAAAAAAGCCAAGATTAAAAATGTTATTACTCTATGCAGCAAAACAGCTCTTGTTTTTCCTGACCTCAGACGTATCATGAATCAAATGGAAGTAAAAATAAAACTTTTTAGATTCCTCTTCCTCTGACAAGACTCTGAACTTTAATCATATATCTGTATGTGTGATGCTTCAAGGCGTTAGACCTGTTAAATGTGTTTTTGTCACCATCTAAACGGTGAGGATAAAAATGTACAAATGTAATACGATTCATTTTTCCTTCTGAAAAAGTCTGTGATTTATGAAAGTATATGTGGGATTAGCAAAGATATTTTATAATATTCACAGAAAAATTTACTTTTGATATGGAAAAAGATCTTTACTGTTGTTTTAAGTCATTAAAATATGCTAAACTGTTGAATCTGCGCCTTTAGAAATTTACTTCAGTAACAACAAATACAAAACAGAATATGTGAAATTATTAAATCACTCTTCATTTCTTTGCTCATCATCCAACTTCATGTCCAGGTTTGCCCGATGACTTCAGCAGTAAAGACTACCGGCCGGCCTCAGGTCCGTACTGTTTCATAGAGCAGCTGTGTGAGCTTCATGATGGTCTGGTCCTGGAGGCCAAAGGGGTCAAAGAACACTTTTGGAAACCTTTCATCAAGAAACTCTTCCATAAGAGGGTAAGACGGGCTGGGACGCAGATGTCCATGTTTTTTTAAACCCTACTTTTATAATGTGGTTTCCTCTTCCCACAGTTGTAAATGAAATACATTTTGCACACTTACTGTAGTGTCCAGAACAGGATAATGTGGTTTTCTATCTGTTTTCTTTCTGTCTAACACAGATTCTCAGAGGAAAAGAGGACAGTCTGACCGGCTTTCTGGATCCGATGAACTTCGGTGACAGTTTGTGAGTATCTGCCGTCGCTGTAATTTCACATTTATTGACACGTGAATGGGTTTATATGGTAAATTAGATGAACTCCATTATATTTGTGTGACAGCTTTAGTGACGTTTCAGTGTTGTACGTTGTGTGAGAGTTTTTCCATTCATTTTGTCTCCAGTAAAATTTAACGTCGGAGGTGTTTGGAATGAGAAATCTGAGACGGGGCGGTCAGACCAAAATGTGGGGGTGTTAGTCACTTTTTGTCATCACAATGTATAAGTATAAATATCAGAACTACCAGTGGTTGTGCCACTGTTCTTGTTGCAAGTTGCAAAACCAGCAAGTTATCTCATTGGGAGGGGGGCAGAAGGGTCATGATAATGTGAGGGGCTGTTTATTAAAAAAAAAAAAAGAAGAGAAACAATGCTGTACAGATCGACTTTTAAGCCTGTAAAGCTTTTAAATGCAGAGTCACAAGCCAGAAATAGGAGATGTTTCTTGAATTCATAAAAAGGTGACTTTATAGCAATATTATAAAGAGGGGAAGGATGATCATTTGACAGTGAAATTACAAACATGATAATCTGTAAGACTATGATACATTCAAATATGAGGCAGAAGTTAAATTTCATTAATGTGATTGATGAGAGCCATGCAGAAACAAGACTGGTAAGAAATTAAAGAGTAGTTCATCTAGTCACATGATGGTTTAGTTCTACTGCCCTAAAATCTGAAAACTCCACCGTACAGGAATGAAGTATCTGTATATGTGTTACTTCATTTGTTTGTTTGAGTGCTGTTTTAAAAATTATTATTACGAAATAACTGATATTGTTTTTCTTTCCGTAGTTCATCTTTGAGTCGGGTGTACGAAGAACATGTTCTGGCCACTGGCACCCTGGATGAGAGGATCTTCACCGGTGAGGGGGCAAATGAGGATATCGGTACACCGGGTCCCTGCCTATGTGAAGGAGTGGAGAACCAGGACAGCGCCACCTACAGGCTTCATACTAACCTCACAGTAAGAATGAACAAAGCAAGATTTTTACTTCATTTGCAGTTACAGGTGCACATCAGAGAACTGACATTTTATAATGCGTTCAAAATTCACCTAAAAAACTGGTAAGATAATAATTAGAGCTGCCAAAATTTGAAATATTTAGTCTTATCTTGTATTTTGTATTATGTCTAAGTGCAATGTGTATTTTAACATTTTTTTTACTTGCTATGGCTGATGTGTAATTAATTGTACATTTTTGTCCTACACTCGTCTTGTACTCATCTCTATGTAGGTATTTTTAATTTATATATATATTTTTAATTGTATGTTTCTAACCTTGTGATACAGTTTAGGGTGACAGTTTAACATGTGTCCAGGGACTGCAGATGAAAAATAGCCTTTGGGTTAACTCATTGACAGTAATGTGAATTAATCTACAATGAACCAATACAATGAAAATAAATGAAACTTTTAAATCAGGATCATATTAACAGGCTCTTGGTTAGTTTAATAGTCCTTTTGTCTGCATTTTCTCTTTTTCATTTGTCTGTCTGATAATTTATTCATATTCTTTAGTCATATGAAGCTGCTTTGCACAAACTTAGGGTTGGGAACCAGAATGAGTTAAATATGTGTTTTCAATTTCAAATAAAATGATATGCGAATACATTTTTACATCCGTTAATAAAGATGTACAAGACATAAAAATGGCATAAAAGTCACAACAAAATGACAAGAGACATTTAGACAGTTTCTTAAAGCAGAAAACTCAGTCTGTCGTGTTTGTTGATGCTGTTGTTTAAATAGCTTTTTTCACACATATGATACTTCCCACCTACAGCTAATATGACTGTTGACGTTATCTTTCTATCTGCGATTAAATATGAAAAGACATGCCATTGATGCTTTGGTTCTTGAGCTGTAGAAGTTTAGGAACCTCAGTTATAGATAAACTGTAAAAGTAAAACACATGACCCATCTGCTTATTGTCTCCTCAGGCCTCAGCTCTGAAGGTTTCCACTCCTCTGACTGGAAGGAAATACGTTCAGGAGAACAGCCTATCTTCTCCCATCTCATCTGCAATGAAGAGTGTGGGCCGCCTCCACACTCTGCTGTCAGGAACCAAACAGGGGCCGAGCGCTAAACTCACAGAAACACTCAGGTACTGAATACAGTCCACGCAAACACTAAATCCTTCCTGGTGTTTTCCCTTACTACAGGCGTCAGCTCAAATTTTTATTTATACCAACATTTTAACAAAAGTATTTACCCGTTACAGTAAAAATCCATAACACATTAGGGTGACCAGATTTTGATCTCCAAAAAAAGAGGACACTCAGCTCTGCCTTGAGATACTTGATCACATGCTATGTAAGTACTGTAGTATTCTGTGTAAAGCGCCTATAACCCCAGAGAAAATATTTTAATGAAACAAACTGTTTGGAATTATTTTATTATTCGAGCTGTAAACGTGTCTTAAAAGCTGCTGTGTGTTTGTACTTATGTCCTTTTGTCTAGGAGATCAGGTTTTGCTTTACTGAATGTTTTAGGTGGAATAACAGACCAAAAAAACAAAACAAAACAAAAAAACAGAATTGAATTTTCATTGGTTTTTACCGAATACAACAACTTATTATTTGTACATGTGCATTACAGATTGACTCTACAAAGGCACAAAGCATTCAGTAACAAACAGAATGTTGTTAAAATTGCACATTTAATTGTTAAAGGATAGTTTGTTCATGTAAATATTTTCATAATTTTTTTTTTTTTGCATTATTTATAGGCATATTATATTTCTTTTTTTTTTCACATTAAAGCCAAGAAGAATTTTGGAGTCATTATTTATAGGGTACTATACTGTTAATTTACTTGAGATCACAACTGGTCTGTTTGTGGAACCTGAACTAAAACAAGTTTGACACCTTTAACTCTTACTAACTTCAGAACACGTATTTGCAATGTAAAAATTCTTACTGTGGGCAGTACTGTGGCAAATTGGAACCTTTGCACAGAATTTGTGCAGAACCCTGCTGGAGTGCATCTGTGGAAAGGTCCATCCATCCCCACATCCACAGGTGGGTGTGGATCAGTGCCTTTTACTGGCCCAGTGTCCCATATATCAGTGGAAAACGCAAAGTCTTTTCTTCCAGCAGGATTTGGAATTTTTGCAATTGCACAAACAGTATCTTACATGGACATAGAAATTGCACGTTCACCTGTGTATATGCATTTAAATAGTTTTTCCTGTGGAAAAACAATGAAAACTACACATTTTCACTAATTTATAAAAACTGCCCGGAGGCTACAGACAGGACATGAAAGGAGGTCATGTCCGGGCAAAAGAGGATGTTTGGTCACCCTGATACATGCCTATTCTGTGCAGGATTTGAGCTTAAAGTAGACCCTTAACCCAGACTGAATGCAGACTGAGGATTTTCAGTTTTGTGTTTGTGATGGAAATGGTCAAAACAAATGAGTAAACGAGACATAAATGCACAAAATTCAGTGATGTTTTAAAGTTATATAGATTTTTTAATGACTTTAGTATAAAATAGTGAAGTCTACATTTTAAATGACAAAAGTCTGTACTACATACAATACATTTGAGAAATGCTTTCACCTTTTAGTGTTCAGGTGATCAGTAGTTATAAACAGGAAGCATGTCAGACCCAACCTTACATGCTCACAGTACCCTCCGATTAACTTACGGTACCTTTCACACCATCTCACAGACTAATGTATGTCTGTATTTTGTTTTTTAGGACATGTGCCAGAGACCCAAGTGATGTCATTTGCATGCGCCTGAAAGATATGTTTGAGATCTTCTCTCAACATTATGAAAACAGCGGGTCGGAGAACAGGGGAATGGGGAAAGGTAAGTACATGTAGTTAATCTGCTGCAGAGGGTAACATGTTACATACATGAATCAGAACTTGAATTACAGTGATATGATGATGTAGAAGCAATTCACAAACAGGACTGAGCCTATGCCATTAAGGATCAGTCTTCTCATCTATTCATATCTACAGGTCAACGCTGTGGTTCACTTTTCTGCCTTTATTAATTGTTATTTGTAGATATGGCTGTCAAGTATTTCTGCCTGGCTGAGGCGCTCTACTACAGGATCCTAGAGTCCATCATTGAGAGAGAAAAGATGATACTTGGAGATGCCGATCTGTCTGTGAGTATAAACCTGAGGAGTTGGAGGCAGTATCATGGACTACAAGAGAAAAAAAAGGGCATCACCATTACAGCAAACACTGTTACAAACTGGTGAACACATAGTGCCACAGGGCTGTGTCTGGTGTCCTGTGCACATTCTGTATAAACAGCCAATTAGTCAGAACAATTCAGTTCAATGTAACAGTCCTTCATCATGGACATTTGATATTCTGTTCTTGGAATATTAAATGTTTCTCAGTGATCCAGATGATCTTAATTTTTATGTGTTGTTTTCTTTATTATTTTGAATACATTATATTTCTTTATTACATTTGTAAAGAAAACATTTCATTTGACTTTCACCAAAATCACCTCAACTCACCTTTGCTCACATGAAACTGTAATATTCATTACAATGTTGACTTTTAATTTCTTCGTCACAGTGGTACAGTAATTATAATAATTAAATAAAATATTGTATAATAATTTTATTATGTCAAAGCCGTATATATAAATATATATAAATCCCACATGAAAATTATTTAAAAGCATGCAACATGCCATAACTGTACAAAAGAGATAAAAATAATAAAGGTTAAAAACTAAATCTTACATTTTAACAACCGCATCAGAAAAAGACCAACTACAAAATAAGGCTGCAACGACTAGTCCACCACTAAAGGAGTGGACGACTAATTTATTAGTTGACAGATCATTAGTATCGTCATGCACTTTTATTTTTAAGGAAAAATGTGTACTTTATCGCTGATTGCAACTCTTGAGTATTTAATTGTATGTTTAACAAGCTTTGGTAGGCACTGGAATTGTTACACACAAAATGCACTTATGTTTAAGGGGAAAAATATTTTATGGCTACTTATGATATTTGATAAATATTGAATTGAATATTTGTTTAACGTTGGAATTGCTGTGCACAAAATGTTCTGGTTAAAGGAAAGCAAATGTATTCTATTACTGATAAATAATAATAAATATAAATAAGAGCCTTTATTGTATTGTATTGTATTCTATTCTATTCTATTATATTGGGGGGTTTTTTATTTATTTTTTTGCTGTTCATAATCTGAGTAGTAGACTAGTCGTTACAGTAATCCATCACTAGTTGACTATTGTAAGAGTCATTAGTTGCAGCTCTCTATAAAACACATAAATATCCCTGGCTGATCTTTTCTGCATGTCAGTCCATATTTATTTATTTATTTATTTTACCATCTTTTGTGTCTGCTCCCTCTAAATCCATAGACGCAAAACTGCCCAAAAACCCTTTGCAGACTCAGACCTGTGCAGATGCACTTCTATATAATAATGACCTAACAAGTCTATCCATTTATCAGAGGATTTTTTTGGAGCTGTGGTGGTGAATTGTCTTTTTTTTTTTCTTTTTTTTAACAGTGTATTATGGAACAGGACATTTTCCACCGCTCGCTGCTGGCCTGCTGTCTGGAGATCGTCATCTTCTCCTACAGACCTCCAGGAGATTTCCCCAGTGTGATCAGTATTTTCCAGCTCCCGGCGTATCACTTCTATAAGGTACGAATCAGTTCTGTGACGTGTCCAGATGCTTTGGCTTTGGATGATTTGAAAATGCAGAGTCCATATGCTTCTTGATTTTGTCGCATTAGTTCCATTAATTCTTGTCTTTAATGTTTCTCTGTGTGCCCAGGTGATTGAGGTGTTGGTCCGGTCAGAGCAGGGTCTGTTTCGGGAGGTGGTAAAGCACCTGAACCAGGTGGAGGAGCAAGTGCTGGAGAGTCTGGCCTGGACTAATGACTCCCCACTGTGGGAGAGCCTTCGTGCAGCAAAAGACCATGTTCCCACATGTCAGGAGGTCAGAACAGAAACAACAATAATAATAATAAGAGAGGATGAAAAATACAACTTGATTGTTTGAAGGAGTGTTAAGTCAGTCCTGAATGTCAGTCTGTGCAGTTATTTAAAGTCTGGCTTTGTTTGTAATTGTGTTTGGGGTGTGTTGTAGGTGATGCCTCCTCAGTATCTGGAACAAAATGATGAAAGCAGCACAACAAACCTTCCCCTCACCCCTGTCAACCACGGGCCTGACCTCAACACCAACAGCACAGTCAAAGGTGTGTGAATGTGATCACAGGACTTATTGACAGAGAGTTTCAAGTTAAATGTTCAGAAGGGTTTGTTCATTCTTGTGTGTGCGTGTATATGAAGTTTGTTTTAGAATCTGTGTTTTGTTGGGAGTGTTTTTGACGCTCACTGCATTTGTGAGGTCACAATATCCAGTGTCACACAAACGCTTTAAGTCCTCTGAGGAACTCAGTGTCCTGGCTGATTTATGCAGCTCAGACAGTTGTTTGTATGGACTTTCCTCCACCTCACCCATTCTGATTTTTACTTGTATCTGGATTTGGTGCATGATTGAATCTGTGTGACTGCATCTAGTCTTGTCACACCACATCGCTCAGGTTATACTGGGGTTTCCTCAGGTCGCTTTGAGACATAGACTGAGTGTAAACTAATTCACATCTCCCCTCTCTACCTGTAGGTGTGTCCCCCTCCCCCACCACCTTGCTGGACCGCTACAGCTCCCCGACGGCTGGTGCAGCTCGGCGCCGTCTGTTTGTTGACCCAGTGGACGGTGAGTCTGGTGTCACCTCCACCAGCAGCACCAGTACCACCAGTACAGCCCCAGCCGCTGTGGCAAAGACCGGTCAGGCCAGTATCGTCACAGCCATCCCAGCTGGGCAGACTGTGGTCACCATGGCAACCGCCACAGTTACTGCAAACAATGGCCAGACGGTGACCATTCCTGTACAGGGTGAGGGAATGAAATCAGAGACATAGGTGTGATTAAAGCTGATGCTGAAGTGAATTTTAAATAACATATATGACCTTTGACCTGTAGGTATAGCAAATGAGAGTGGAGGCATCACTTTTATCCCATTCCAGGTGAGTGTGACAGGTCAGGCTGGAGCCACGCTGCAGCCACTGTCTGCTCAGGCTCTGACTGGCACGCTCACCGTCCAATCAGCTGTCACCAAACCGGCTGCCAAACCAGTGAGCAGTCCTTTGAGAAAAGGCTCATTGTCTCTGTTCTTCAGGAAGGTAACAGTCAACTTCTTAATTTTTATTCTTATTTTTATTTCATTGTTCACAATTATATAAACACATATGCAAATTGTGAGCTAATAAAACTTTATTCATGTGCACTGACCTGTGTTGTAGCCTGAGATTCAGTCAATGTCACTTTCTCATTTTCTGTCCGTATATAAAGCAGCTCCCACTGCAATACGAAACTATTAACCCCCCTATTGTAATACTATATTCTGGCATGACTTAATTTGATGCAGTACAGTTTTATGCAGTTATGTCAGGGGTAAAGAATATGATACTGTGTAATTCAAAGGACAGCTTCTTTTAACCTTCCGGTCGTGTTCGGGTCAAAAATGACCGATTTGCAACTCAAAACACTCATAAATATTGGGGTTTTTTTAACATCTGATGGCCTCAAGGCTTTATGATATCCTCCACACAATGCACTTGAACACATACAATTTGTTATGACCTCTTTCATTGAATTTTGTGTGTTTTATTCAACCTTGTAACACCTGTTGTGTTCCCAGTCAAAAGTGACCACCATAGGAAATGAGTGAATTTCCATACTATATTCATCCATCAGACAGAAAACATCCCTATACACACCACCCCAACTAACTAACGAACTAACTAACTAACTAACTAACTAACTAACTAACTAACTAACTCACTGACTCACTCACATTATGGGCTTTTCACAGTTTTTTTTCCCCCCCCACACATCAAAATGTCTCTGAACAACATCAAACAAAACTAGGCCTGGAATTCACCTTTACCCACTTCTTTCCAGTTTTATCTTCATTTACACATTAACATCACATCATAGCCTCTCTGGCAGTAAACAACTTCAATTACTTATGTAACACCTGCCAAGAATTGATCACTGTCATTGAAAATGACAGATACACTAAACAAATACTTTAGAGAGGAGGGATTCATCCTGTAGTATATAATACATTACTGGTCACAAATTGTTGCTTGCATTTCTAAGTTATTAAAGTCATAGGGTGAAAATGTTGGAAATGATGCATCTTGATTATCTGTCTAACTGTATCCAATGCATACATTTTCAATCAGGGCACTTGTATTTGGTGCTTTTATGCAGATGCATCAAGGTGACAGTGAATTTTACCATTCCAGGTCTGCATACATGTCATACCCAAGATTATTAAATCCATGTCATACAGTTTAAATAGAAATAAAGTAAATAGAAACAGCTGTTGAAATGTCACTGCCTGTAGAAGCAAAGAAGACTTTTAAAGGCTGCTTTCCTTGGAATTTAAAACACTTGTCCATTACTGTAAAGATGAGTAACTGGTGGATTTAATTGAGTGAAAATGTGATTTTGTGCGGCAGGTCTACCACCTGGCCAGTGTTCGCCTCAGAGACCTTTGTGCTAAACTGGACATCTCATCAGAGCTGAGGAGGAAGATCTGGACCTGTTTTGAATACTCTCTGGTCCACTGTACACAGCTTATGATGGACCGCCACCTGGACCAGCTCCTCATGTGTGCAGTCTATGTCATGGCCAAGGTGTGTTTACATCTCCTGAAGTGTGAACATCGCTCCGCTCTCCTGTCTCTGACCTCATAATGAAGGAAATGCTGTGTTTGTCATTTGCAGGTGACTAAAGAGGACAAATCCTTCCAGAACATTATGAAGTGTTACCGTACACAGCCTCAGGCCAGCAGCAATGTAAGAACCTCTGCATCAGCACCGCTGTTCTGTTCTGACCTACACTGTGTGGACAAACGCACATCCACATCTATTAGTAATAGAGGCAGAAAATGAAACACATACACAGCAAACATCCTAAAGGACTGGAGGCTGTCATCATTACAAAAACAAGATTATTATCATTAACAAAAACTAATAAAATAGTAAAAATAGGGTGTGAAATTATAATTGACTGAAGCAAAAATAAAAACAAGTCTACCAAAATAACTCAACAAAACTGTTTACAAAAGTAAAGACTGAAGGATATTTTTATCCTTATCTTCATATGTCCATTTGAGAAGCTCTCATGAGAAGGTTAGCTGAGTTCATAATGGTAAGATAAAGGAGAACACCCAAAGCAGAAGTTAGCTCCAGACAGACACAAACACAAGCAGTCATGGTTTTGCTCTGTATGACATGCATCATTATAAACGACCTGAAGCTGGTTTTGGATTCGCATGTCTCAGGTCTACAGGAGTGTGTTGATCTCAGGGAGAAAGAGGTGTCCCTCGGGCAACAACGAAACCACCAAACAAAATTCGCCCTCCGAGAGCAGCCAGGAACCAGGTCTGAACACCAACACATCTGTTTTAATGAGCAAACCACATTACTCTCAGCATTTTTTAAAAGCCCACTCACTCGCTCTTCCTCTTCCAGCAGGTGGAGACACCAGCCCAGTTCCCATTCGCTCCAGTAGTACGTTACCGGGTCCTCAGCCAGGCAGCGCCCCCTCCACACCCACCAACAACAAGAGCTCCTCTTCTTCTTCTAATGTGGGTGACAGCGAGGAGGAGCGAGGAGACCTCATCCACTTCTATAATAATGTTTACATTAAACAGATGAGACACTTTGCTCTGCGATACTCTCCGAGTTCACCCTCTGCAGGGGTGAGTGTCCAAACATTCTGTGTTTAAATTAGCATCATGATCAGTTAAAGTCTGGTTGGTTCATGTACTGAAGTCTGGTTTGAAAAGAAAGTATATATTGGCATTTTGACTGGATCATTCTGGACTATATCCATGAGATGGCATATGATGGGATGTTCACACCTAATCCATTTTTAGAGCAGGTTAGCTTGTTTAGTTTAGTTTCAGTCTTTTCATTTTAGTCTTACAGTTTTTTTGTTAGTCTTGGTCTTTTTCTAATTCAAGGTCTGAAAGCAGGCTTGTACACTTACACACATTTTTGGAAATGATCATTAGAACACTTGTAGCACCACATCAGCATTCACTAATCCATTGGAAATGCATTATAGAATAATTACTGCAATTATAAAACATATGATACAATTGGATAACAACAAATATATACAATTATTATTAATAATAATAATGCTGATAATAATACATTTTATTTGTTGGGTGATTTTCAAGATACTCAAAAGTACTTCCTATATGCAAAAAGGTTCAAAGCATATAATATAATGTACATGCGCTTGAAAACCCTCGGCCTGACTTATTAGGTGCACTACTGCCCCCAGTGGCCTGATTTACCAATGCATGCCAAAGTTTTGGACGGGCGGACAGACAGACAACCAACTGATGACAATACCCTGTGGCTGGTGTGGCCGAGGGTAAAATCCCATAATATCAATATATCATATCAAATCATAAGACACTCAAAATCAGGCACATATATTCAACTTAAATCACACGATAAAAGCCACCCTGAAAGTTAGGTTTTAAAACATGACATGAAATAGAAAATCAAGATTTAAGATGATGACCAAAATGTTTTTTAGACGTCATTATTATGAGCATCAGCTACACATATAAGGTCAAACAATACAGCTGTTTGTCACTCAACCAACAGAAGAGCGTTGAGTGTTGATGAGTAGACACTTTCATGCAGGGAGGTTCATTGTTAAGAGATTTGGAACCAGTGAAACAGCTCTTAAGTACAAAGAAAAAATGTTTTTCTCTTCTTTAACAGAATTATGTGTAAAACTGTGAACAGTAACACAACAACAGCTTATTCATCGACAACATATTAACATAAATGGGTCTGATGGGGGTTGGCTTTGGATGCATTTGTCTCATAAAATCTACAGAAGAAAAAAATAATAATTTCAATGAGTTTTTCTCCACGTGTTTAAATCCAAAGGCCTGACTTCATGACTGCACTAGTGCAACAGTCCAAGAGGAGACACTTTGGCTTCAGTAAATTTCACTGTCAGCCTCTGAATGAAACACAACCCCATCTCAGAGTGTGTCCTGTGTGTGTTTGTGTGCAGGTGGAGTCCCCCCCCCTCTGTCCATACCCCACCCTGAGGACCGGGTCACCTCGCCGGATGCTTCTCTCCAGTAAACACTCCATCTACATCTCACCACACAAGACCAGCTCCGCCCCCACACCAACAACTCCCCGAGACAAGATTTACTACTACATCTGCAGCAGCCCCCCTAATGTAAGACCTGCACCGTACCGCATCACAGCTGAGCTAACAAACACTGTAAACAACTCATGCACACGCAGTATTTAGATCAGAGTTAGAATACAGAAGAACTTCTCATTACTTTTTTTTTTTAGGTTATTGTTACTTTAACAAGTTTATAGTATTTTTAGATTCATTTCAGTTGGTTTTGCATTGTACATTATACTTTTAATTGCTGTTTTTTATGGTCTTATTTATTTATATTGCTTTTTTTAGTTAAGAAAAGTATCTTTTCTCTGTTAATTTTAGTATTAGTCCAGTTTTCATTAACCTTCAAAGATCCAAACAGCCACCGGTGACCAAAAGCATCTACTGATGTGAAATGTTTATTAACGTTTCAACCATTCATCCCATCAGTACATACATAATGGACATTAAATGCAGTTACTTAATTTTGAGTGACATCAGATATGACCCATTTGGACGTTCAAAGTCTCCGTAGTTGCCATGGAAACACTGTCATCTTCTACAACATTGATTCACCAGTAAAACCCATGGAGTTGGATTAGTGACAGTGGATGGAGATGCTAGTTTTATGTTCAGTTAATGATATATTTTGTTGAAAAAGTCACTTTTGCTTCAGTTTTATTTGTTCTGATATAAGTACTTTTGACTTTACGCTCAGCAAGTATTAACATCTATATGGTTATTGAATTAAATATTTCATATAATTTAATACCTGATTTTGACTGAAAAATGCAAAGGATGACATTTAAATTGTGACAAATCACTTCAGAAAAGTTAGATGTAAAGAAAAATCATTTGGAAGTCACTAAAATCAGTTCCAGGTCTTTATGGATTAAGTTAAAAAAAAAAAAAAAACTCTCCAGAGTTTATTAAAGGGCTCAAGGGCTAAATCCACTTTTATTAATCTTTGGTTCATTTATTTGTGTATTCGGACCCTAATAGTTCATAAAGTTTGAATTTGAACCCTCCAGGTGCTGCAAAGCTATCTTATATTCATTTGGGCATAACTTTTTTAATCCCCTCCTAATTTGTTGTCTTTTATAACTAGTTGCATCACTACATTTACACAAATAATATCAAGAATTACGACCAACATTTCTCTGAGTACGACATAATTGTTTGTCAACAATAGCGGTTGTACTAAAAACTGAAAATGTGTCCAAACATTGAGCCGATTACCTAAAATGTTCAGTCGTTGGTTGAACAGGACAGAGGAGCACACCCAACAACCTGGAGTGGGCGGGGCTTGAAGAGGTACTTGTGTATTTAAAGGGCGAGCGCTTTAAAGGACTTTAATCATGTCAATACTCAGAAATAGGGTTGAAGATGGACCCGTGGAGTAGAATTAATGAAGAATTCAGACCCAAGCAGAACATTTACAGTTCATGTAGACCACAGGGAAACGTTTGAAAATGCATATCACTGCTTTAAAACCAACTGTCCAACATCTATCAACCAACAACCTAAAAACAGAAGCAGAACATGTATATCTGACCAAAAGCCTTAATGAACCCCTGTGACCTTTGACCCCTCAGCGTCTCCAGGAGATCAACAGTATGATCCGGACTGGAGAGACCCCGTCCAGGAAGCGCAGCATGGCCCTGGAGGAGGAGGTGTCCCCCAAGAGGGTGTGTCCCGACAACCACTCTGCTCTGCTGCGACGGCTGCAGGACGTCGCCAACGACCGCAGTTCCTCCCTCTAAGGGAATACGCACTGTCGCCATGGCAACACACACCTGAACCGGCTTACTGGTACTTCACTAACCAGTGAAGTACATGTGTACTGGAAGGAGATCAGTCCGTTAGGAGCATTTTGGCCACTTTCAAAGGCAATGAATGAATGAACGGATAAATCCACAGAAAAACGTTATATTATTATCTGTTTATTATTTATTTGATTCTGAAGCAACAAAAGCAAAGCATGTCACATGTAGATAAACATATACACTCAAACCAAAGTATATCTGTTGATAAGATGATAAAACCAGAATTAGACTTTTACATCATACAAAAAACCCCAAACAAACAGAATTTGCATTTATTCTTAAAAAAGGTTTTAGAATTGTCTCATCATTGGGTGGTTTTCATTCTGATTTCTGCAGAAGCATCACTAATTTTCAAACCTCTTGCTGCGATGGTAATGATTTCACTCTGAGGCTGAAGTGAAAGTTGAACTTTCTGACCATTACTAGTAACTGTAACTGAAATTCAGACTTCATACAGTTGTATGGCACTTTACAGTGAATGCATCCTTATGTATTTTGACAGAAACAGGGCCCAAATAGAAGAGTTAAAACACTGAAAATAAATAGTTTGAACATTTCTCTGCTGTTGACTCCAAGAAGAAATTCACCCTAAAATACAAACAAAACCAGCAGCATCAGACCCCCCCAGAAAGAAAACAGCTTAGAGGGAGGCGGTGTAAGTATTTTCTTGTGTTTGGACTACTTCATTTAAAATAAAATCAAGGAGGATTATGATTCAAGTTGTAAAAAACTCAGATACTCTGTGCCTTTACTCAGAGATTAGCTGAATCCAGTCTTCAAACTCATTCACTGAAGTTTATCCTTTTGTTCCATTTGTGTCCCAAATATTGCAGAAATGCATCTAAAATGACCAAAATGCTCTTAAAATCCCATCAGATGAAATTTTTAAAATCAGTTCATTCACACATTCAGATATTTGACACCTCATGAAAACAACATCTGAATCCCCCTGTCGTTTCCCTAAAAGTCTGTATGTTTTTAATGGGTGAGACACTGAACTCATCTGCACTACGTACTGTATGGACACGCCTTCGACTCTTACCGTTAGTATTACGTTGCTGTGTTGCTGTTGTATAAAACTCCTCATTCCATCCTTTTTCTCTCTGATACAGGAATGTAATTTGTTTTGTATCAGAAGTTTCTTACTGGCTGAAATAAAGGTGTAATGAAGTGGCAGCAGACGTTTCAGTCCAAGCACTGAAATGGTCTCACTAAGATGCTTTATTTTACTTTCCTTCATGTTTTAAATGTTATCTGTCTAGTGTTTTTGTTGTTGTTGTTGTTTTTTGTATTCATAGCTTTATTAGACACCTTTGGTGTTTTTGTATCACATATAATTTAATCATTTATTCACAGTCTTATTTAACCATTAGCTGAAGGTAAAAGTGTTTGACTTCTCTGTAATTTAACCATGAAAGGGCTTTAGACTGACATCTGTAAAGTGTTGTTATGATTTTTTTTTTTTTTTTTTTACTGCTCCAACAGCAGTGGTCCCACTTTTCAGAATCTCTTTTTGTATGTTTATATTCATGTAATCTCTCCTTTCAATATCCTCTCTGTCACCCCAAACTCACTTATCTTCAAGCATCACCTTCTATTCTAACAAGTAGTGTGTATATATTTGTAAAAAAGAGTAAAGAAAACCTATTTTATCATGGGTGAAGGAAGTTAAGTGCCTTTATATTTTTTACTGATCTGTTTGTTTGTTTACATCCACCAAACTTTACCCTTACAAGAGTTTCTTGATTGTTAAACAGCGCCGATAATAAAAACTTTAAAACTGACCCTGTCACTTCTGTTCATCTCCACTAGATGGTGTTGTAGAGCAGAGGCGTCAAACTCATTTCAGTTCAGGGGCCACATTCGACCTAATATGATCTCAAATGGGCTGAACCAGGAAAATAACAACAGTTAAATATCATTATATATTTATTTATTTAAACTTGTCTTGTCCAGAATCCTGACAGCAGAAAGGTAGTCTGGCTCCTTTTGGTGCTGAACAATTTTTATTTGCCAAAGGAAGCTTCATAAAGTATATGAGGCTTCCTTTGATATTCTACTGTCTTTATTATGAGTTTTGTTGAATCACATTTTGATACCAGACCTGAAAATAAAGAGACAGGGTGGGGGAGAGGGGGAGGAGTGAAGGGGGGAGAAAAAAAAGAAGAGGGAGATGGCGAAGACCCTCACAAGAGAGTGCCGACAGTACCAACAGTACCAACCATGATGATAATTATGATGGGAACAATAACTAGAACCAGAACTGAGTAAAGTGGACAAAGAAAGAAATTACACCTGGAAAAGCACTCGGAGAGCACAGACCTCCGCCAAGATAGTGTTTGTGTTTTTTATTTTATTAATGTAGTGTTCGTATTTTTTTTAAGGTAGTATTTGTACTTTTCTTTTGTTTAAGGTAGTATTTGTTTGTTTTTTTTTAAGGTAGTGTTTGTACTTTTTTTTAAGGTAGCGTTCGTTTTTTGTTTTTTTGTTTTTTTTAAGGCAAATTTATTTGTATAGCACATTTCGTGTACAAGACAATTCAAGGTGCTTTACATAAAAATATAGAAGTAGGCATAGAAAGTTAAAATGAAAAAGGTAGTGTTTGTATTTTTTTTAAGGTAGTGTTCGTATTTTTTTTTTAAGGTGGTGTTCGTATTTTTTTTAAAGGTAATGTTCGTAATTTTTTAAGGTAGTGTTTGTGGGTTTTTTTAAAAGTAGTGTTTGCACTTTTTTACGGTAGTGTTCTTTTTTTAAGGTAGTGTTTGCATGAGTTCATTCACCATCATCTAGTGGAGGAAAGTACTAACACTACCTTAAAAAAATACAAACACTACCTTAAAAAGTACAAACACTACCTTAAAAAAATACAAACACTACCTTAAA